>MU932444.1:0-13560 GCA_036418165.1 Cooperia oncophora | reverse complement strand
GGAGAGTATGGCGCGATAGGAGGGTAGCAGACAGCTGGATACCCTCCTATCGCGCCATACTCTCTACCAGCAGTCTGCCACCCTCCTATCTCCCCATACTCTACCAGCTGTCTGCTACCCTCCTATCGCGCCATACATCCTCGCTCGGACGCTGGTAGATGCTGGCAAACGCTGATGGACGCTAGATCGATACCTATACTTCCCAGTACTTCCCAGGCTCTCAAGACGCTGGTGGATGTTGGTGGACGCTGGCGAACGCTGGGTGATGCTGGTGCACGCTGGCAGACGCTAGATCGATATCTATACTTTCCCAGTCGCTGACGCTGCCGGACGCTCGAAACGCTAGTGGACGCTGTCGCAAGGTATGAACGCAGCTTAACGGGCTGCTGCCAGCGCCATGTATGCAACAGGTGGAATCACGTAGCGTGGAAGTTCTGAAGAATTTCATTTCAACTGGTAGGAAATACTAGTTGATGCGCTTTTCCGATACCTACCTGCGCCCTGAGCTTCAGGCGCTTCAATTTGGCGTTATGTCGGCAGTAAGAGGCGGCGTGCACTACCACAGGACCACAACGATTGTTTACGTCACGGTTGTATGGGTGCATGAAAAGTGTGGAGGCTTAGTTGGGCTGCGTTCATACCTTGTGGCAAAGTCCATCAGCGACCAATAGCGTCCACCAGTGTTCCGAGCATCTGACAGCGTCTTCCAGCGTCCACCAGCTCAAGGGCTAGGGAGGTACAGCTATCGATCATGCAACTCCCAGCGTCTGCCAGCGGGCACCATCGTCCGGGAGAGGAGAGTATGGCGCGATAGGAGTGCAGCAGACAGCTGGTATCCTCCTATCGCTCCATACTCTATACCAGCAGTTAGCTACCTTCCTAGCGCGCCATACTCTACCAACTGGTAGACTAGTGCACTGGACCGGTATCTATATTTTCCCAGTCGCTGACGCTGCCGGACGCTTGAAACGCTGGTGGACGCTGCCGCAAAGTATGAACGCAGCCTTAGCGCGCTCTGCCGGATTGCAACGATAGCAATTGTAGTATCACCAGCGCTAATCAGGAACTGGCTAGCTGATGGTCACGTAATTTGCCACATAGGAATGATGCGCACCTGGAACTCTACTCTCTAACTCTGCAGAATCTAACTCTAACCGTACAAAACTCCAATCTGATCGGAAGTCGGTGAACTCGAAGTGAACTTGCGATGAGTAATAGCTGCCGTTTGAAGCTTTGGAGCGCTCTCCGAAGGTCATCACAAGAACGACAAGTTATGGGCAAAAAAAAACCTGAAAAATGACAAAAGATCTGACACTTGAAAGAGCGTTAGGCGAGCGCTAGGCGAAGCGCTCTAAGAGGGGGGGGGGAGTTAAGTTTTTCGCCCATAATTCAGCACTTGATAAAAATGAATTAGTTTCCAGCCACGCAAAAACAAGTTCCAGTAGAACGACAGCACCAAATCGCTCTCATCGCTCTCCTTTGATATTCACTGGATTTCACCTTGTCCAACCGCAAGAAAGAACACCAAAGGTTGGTTGGACTGTTGAAAAAATTAGGGAATGGAAATCGAAAGCTCAGCTCTCACTCGTTGATGGAGTTCGGGCTATTGGGGGGAGGGGCTGGGGGGGGGAGGGGGTGAGACGCATTGCGCTTGTCGCTGCTTCATAAGTCCGCTTTCAAGTCCTTACTCTGCGTGAAACCTGCTTGAACTTTTTGTAAGCTGAGCATTGTGTCAGCGAACATTATGCCAAAACCTTGTCAACTCAAGAAAAAGGCTGTTAGATGGGGGACACATTGATGGGAAGTAGTAAGTGCAAAATGCCCTCCTTTCCCGGTCGCCAAACTGCCCCCCCCTTCGTTCATATTGGCGATTTCACATCCTTTTTACTTAGTCAAGGAAAAGTTCGAAGGTAGTAGGTAGGCCAGTAAAGTGGGCGTGCTCTGAAATGATGAAGGACTGTCTGAGACGATTGGACGCTGATGTAGTTGCAAGTGGCATGCTTATCACGCGCGTAATTCGAGTGACAAATCCTAGATCGACTCCTACCCAAGCCAACCGAACCGTCTGAACCTCCGAGGACGGTAAATTGGTACCAAATTCCTGGGAAGAATACTGAATTGTACATCGGCTGGCTCCTGCGAGTCAGTGTCGATGCCACATGGCATTCGTAGGCACGTCACTTATGCGAGAATGCCGTGTCACGTCCACAAAAGGTTGATCTCGTCGGAGATTTGTCCTCTTGGCCTCTCTTATTCGGCTGCGACGCTGGGCGTGGCCAGGACTCTGAACGTCGCGCACACTCAGCCGTTTCCAGCAATTGTGGGTAACCAGTTCACAAGACTGGTTGGTGAGAGGACGCCGCGTCCCAAGCCAGTCCCCGCTCCTCCGCCACCCTCTCCCCTCGCCCCCTCTTTCTAGCTCCTTTCTCACCCCTTTCACGACCCATCAGCGTGACGGAGTCAAAGGACGGTGGTGGCTTGCTAAGTCGCTTCGACGGCGCTTTGCCCTACAAAAAACGTGTCACCGCAATTTCCAGAAGCCTGGCTTTTCTCTTCACCAGATAACGTCTAATGCAACCTCACATCTAACTTTTGAGCCATTTCATGACAGATTTGAAATCCGTCGCCACGACGAGAGAATCATACTAGCAGATCCACTTATTCAGCAGAAACTTCTTCAGCCGAATGGAAAAGGAGGACAGCAGGGCGGACCAGTTATCCACAAGGTTGTCAGAAAAATATGATTCGCCTTTTTAATATCTCCCTACATCAACTATATCTCTACTAGAACGATAAGTCCAAAAGGGAAATTAGTGCAGGGCATTGGGCGATTTACTTTATTCCTTCAGCAGTGTCGAACTGGCAACTCCAACTCCTTTTTTGAGCCCCGTGCAAATGCAAAACTTGTTTGCTGGGTTACCCTATCAACGGATCAAAGCGTGTAGGGAGACGATGTGGACGCATACTGACTGTTCTAAGCTTTGATCTTTTCATCCTGCAACATACCGACTTACACGGTGAATTACGTGTGTGCATTCTGTTGCCTGCAGCATCGTAGGACAATTTCACATGCCCTTCGGAGAGAATCTTCTCGTCGACTCTTTATGAGCTCACGAGTTGTTCTGCTCTGCCTGGGTACCTTTACTGAAACCAAGCAAGCAGTAGCAGTTCACTCGCAGAGAGTGTACCACATTCATCACTCGAAAAAGGGGAACAGAGCAAGAATGCGTTTTAACGATGCTTGAATTCAGTGGTGATGCAATTGAGTTGGTGCAAAAGCTCGTCGTGCATTACTAACCTTTTCATAATTTCGTTTACAATTTTTTGAACGCTATTTTCCGCTTCGCTTTCGTTTTTCGTTTTTGTCCCAAGTAAACTAGTAGTAAAAGTACTAGTAAACTAGTAACTAGTACTGTATGCCCTTTAATACTGAAGAATGCTTAGAAGCGATTTGTGAGCTGGAGGTTGCACAGAGGCTGCAGGATGTCAACTCTGGCCGGCAAGTGTGGAGAACACGTGCAGCGAGGCTGTGTGACTGTCAGGGGGGGGGGAGTTATGGGTGTTCTCAAAGTTTCTTTTGCTCTCCTTCTCTAGTAGGGAGTCATTTGTCGGCTTTTGATTCATATCAGAACACCCACTAAGCGTAACCCTTGATCGCGGGAATTGTCTCCAAGGTACTTGGGTCGAGCCGGTAGAGGCTGTCGCACTCAATTTGCGCTCGTCTAGTAGAAAATAGGCGTGGATCAGTCCACCCATTACCATGGCCAGCTGGAATTTATAGGGAGACCAAACAAGTCCAAGAGAAGAACGGGTTATACTTCGACCGTACAAGTGACGCTTTTCAGGCTTCTTCGTCCTACAGTTTCATTTTTCACTGGAAGACGGGCCTTGAAGGTGGATTCTGGCGGAGTCACTGGAAAAAAGGAGGCGTCACTGAACCTATATTGCGCTATAGCGCCCCTCCCTTACAATTTTTTGCCGCGAAACCGGTACAAGGTTGTTCATCGCAGACCACATTACCCTCCAACGCCATATTTTCAACTTCTATACCTGATCGCGGACCATACCTTTTAAGGCACAGGCTTGATGTCGTTGTTTTTCCGAAGGACTTTACCAACATACTGAAGGGGACCGATTACGAGCTGCGGCTGTGAGCAAGCGCTGGTGCAGCACTGGGTTACCAAACCTCGCAATCCAACGCGTCAAGCAACCTTCACTGCTCTTATTTCATGACGTGTTAACGGTAGAAACGCTGAGTTCGACCTTGGTGACAAACTCCCAAGTCGGAAAGTTCGAAGCCATCACATCTGTAATCCTGTTTAATCAATGAGCGAAGTAGCTAATATTACTGTATAACTGCGCGACCCGTCTCAGTTTTCGCACGAATTCACTCGCACCCATAAAACGATAGTAATGCACCATATCCATGAACAGAGGCGCCTTTCCGAGCCTTCATTGTTTGATATTGAGTTTGAATGATTTCATTGTTTTTGCAGCAAGCGCACAGTGAAAAGGATAGAATATGACGATCGATATAACATGGTTTTAGGAGGAACCACTACGTACACCTCATGCCAAAGAGGTCGAACCAGTACGTACACCTTATACCAAGGGGACTTGTCCTGGAATGAGTCCAGGAAACAGCAATGAGGTTGACATCGGTGCTCACGTTAATGCAGGAAAGGTTCATAAAGAAGCACCGGTACGTTGTGTAGTACATTATTTGGCAGCGACACAGAATCAGACCCATGCCTTCAAGGTACGGCTCCCTCCGGTCGAAAGAACTCAAAGATCAAATGATGAGCGAAGAAAACCGTCAATTGATGAGCGAAGAAAACCGTCCGCTGCCGCTAAATCGTTCCCCTATCGGAAATCCAATGAATTCAGATCGAGGGAGTGGTTGCCGCTTGCCAAAACCCAAATGGTTCGTTTTCACGATATCTATTTTGAGTTAACGTTTTTCTATCCTTCCCTGTCTGCTGAATGAGCTACATTTTTATCATCTACGCCACTTAAAGACACATGGTACGCTCATACACATTGAGGGTGTATGAGACTATCAGCCCCCCAGATGTCGATGTGTCGTGGTCCCCCCGCCCAAACATGCCCAGGAATGGAGATACAGGGCCGTGAAACACGCTAATTCCTCCATGCTCCGCCCACTGCCTTTTTACGGCGCAGATTCCCGCCGTTCATAACATCCGTCGTAAGCGCGCCTGCGCGTTTGCGGCTCCTTGGCACTTTGCCAAGTCCTTTAATTGCGCTCTCAAATACAAGTAAAACGCAATTTCCTGATGCGGATAACATTGGAGGTGCTACAAAATAAGAACAGAAGATGATGACGAGGGGCAGAACTCAAGAGCAACTCGGCTGCATCTGCAGTATCCATCAGGCCGCGCATTCCACAAAACATGAAAATAAAAACGGCATACTCGTTAGTTTAATACAAGCAAAACGCAATTTCCTGATGCGAATAAAATTTTAGGTGTTGCTCATACTTCAAAATCCATGTACAAGGAGATGAAGATGACACAGGCTAGAAATGAAGCACAACGATGTAAATGTAAACAAAACAAAAATGAAAAAATCAAGGAAAGGCAAATTAGATAAACTGGCCTGTAAATTTCCTACGATCTCCTGCGGCCGCCAGAGCCCATACAAATACTTATTAACAAACGACTAGGACGCTGCTGTTTTTATTCTCATGTTTTGTGGGAATGCGCGGCCTCTGATGGATACTGCAGATGCAGCCGAGTTGCTCTTGAGTTCTGGCCCTCGTCATCATCTTCTGTTCTTATTTTGTAGCACCTCCAATGTTATCCGCATCAGGAAATTGCGTTTTACTTGTATTTGAGAGCGCAATTAAAGGACTTGGCAAAGTGCCAAGGAGCCGCACGCGACACGCGCGCTTGCAACGGATGTTATGAAGGACGGGAATCTGCGCCGCAAAAGGTGTAAGGCGGAGCATGGAGGAACTAGCGTGTTTCACGGTCCTGTATCTCCATTCCTGGGCATGTTTGTGCGGGGGGGGGGACCACGACACATCGACCATTCTGGGGCAGCTGATTGTCTCTACATACCCTCAAGTGTACAGAGCGTACCATTGTGTCTTTAAGCTGAGGGAGTAATCGATGTATTCCACGGTGCTTTAAACTTGAAGTGTAGGCTCCTCATTCCCGATTCAGATCAAACTGAAAAAATGCTGGGCACAGTCATAAGGCTCTATCCATGCTTTGCGCTAGCGTCCAGCAGCGGCCACCAGTGTTCCGACCGTCCGGCAGCGTCCGCGGACTAGGAAAGGTATAGATATCGATTGCATCTGCCAACACCTACCACCGCCTGCATCGCCCGACCCAGCTTTTTACGGCTGGGGAAGTTATGCGGTATCTTCTAGCGTCCGCCAGCGTCCCACTGTTAACCTGGCGACGCGTACGTGGAGGTTTGGGGAAGTAGGGGCGTAGCAAACAAACTGGATTAGGCGTTCGCTGAAATTACGGGCGTGCTGGCAACCGCATCGCACACTACACTACACTCTAATGGAATGCCACATTCTGCGCGTGCGGTTGCCACGCCCCTCAATTTTCTCTGTGCCTATAACCAGGTGTTGGCTACTCCTTCTCTTCCCATACTCTCTTTACTCTTGGGGTCACTGACGAAACGCCTCATAGGACGACTGATAGGACGCTGGTAAACGCTTAGAAACTTAGACCATTACCTATGCCTTTCTAGCTCGCCAGGACGCTGGCACGATTGTAATGAACGCTGGCAGACGCTAGCTGGGCAGACGCTAGATACGACTCGTCTGATACCTTTCCAGTCGCTGAACGCTGCCGGACCCCCGCGCCCCTGTAATGAACGTGGCGGATCGCCAAGTAGACAGCTGATAGACGCTTAGATCGATGTATATATCTCTTAGCGCTGACGCCTGCCTAAACGCTTCGAACGCGCAGTGGTCGCTGTGTGGACGCTGCTGCTACGCTCCGCATGGGTATCAACCGCAACCTAAAGAGGTTTAAATCCTGCCCTCCAATATTCTCGCGATTCATTGGAGCGCCACAACCCACTCTTTACCCCTGATGAAATCCGCTATCCACAGGCTGAATATCAGTAGCACTGCCCGAGATCCTACACCATTCTCCAGGTGGGAGATCCCTCTCAGCTCTTGTTGTAATCCTATGTAATCTTCTTCCATAGCCTCCTGGCCAGCACTGGAATAGGGAATAGGGAGGATGAGAGACACCTCTCATTTGGGGAAGGTTCAGGTCGAGGTCTATGATTCTATGTACTCACTGAAGCTACTTCATATCAGGAGGCAGGGAGGGTGTGGCCGTAAGCTTCGTCTGAAAGCGACGTCGTCTGTGGTTTCGGTGGGAAACCTGCTGTTTTGGGACAACTGTAATAGTACCTTTGTTCGGCATCTCAGAGAGGGTGATTAGTTGTCCCAAATGGAATTACTCCCCGAAAGACGCATTCTATGCCATGCTCGTATGAAGTAAGCTGCCACGCCCTTCCAATCCACAGGATATGGATAAGAAGGTATATTATTCGGTCCAAGCCTGCGGTCCGAATTTTTGTCTGCGGTTCATTCCTGTTACCAATGTACCACTTTCATCATCAATTGAGCGTTGTCATCCTGTTTAGCACGACGTGGATGCTTGCCAGCTACCTCCTCAGAATCAGGTCAAAAAGGAAAGGCTATCTGCTGAGAAAGTAAAACAACTCCGCTGAGAAAAAACGTTCGGCCGGGACGAGAGTCGCACGCAGAGGTATACTGCTAATCCTTTATTCTCAACCACGCACGTCGGCACTATGTCGTCTCGCTATTTAGGTAGCGAGTTCTGCAAAATACGCCCCCCCCTTCCGACTCCCGCGCTGATAATTTCCTGTGCCGCCACGGACCTCCCTGTTTTTCAACTAGAGCCCTGTTTATATCGTCGGTATCCGGCTCTGCGGTGCCGGAGCCCTATTCAGCCCTTTAATCCATCTGCACTATCGCCAGAGACACCACCGTCCGCGTTGTAAAAGACAAGGGAGCATTTGCCGTTGCGAGAGGAAAGGAAAGGGAGCATTTGGACGAGAAGAGAGTCGTTGTTAGGCCGGTTTACGATTTTTTTTTTCTGTTTGCTGAATCTCCTGTTCCAAGCACGCTTTACACCAATCCCCTTCTCAAGCTGGCGGCAAAATTTCTGTGTCAGGGAGATTTGGGGGATCGTATTTGGTCTGGGAAAAAAGTTCTTTCGATAATTCATTCTTCTTTTGTTGCGAGTGACTCCTAAAGGGGAGGGGACATCCTGATTGTCCGTTGTTCGAGGGGGTCGTACTTGCATTTTAGGTTCTCCAATAGGAGCGTTTGTGAACTTTTTCATGATTTTTTTCCTGTTTCATACGCATCGACAGCTCGATGAGTAGGGAACTCAAGCCCCCCCCTTAGGGAAGGGTCGGTACGCGGCGCTCGCACCAAATCTCCAACTAATGGTGTTGCTGGCTATCGATTAATCTTGGTCGACGGCCGTCTTGCTCCCGCCTCGACGGAAAAACTCAGGCAAGATGGTAGACAGGATGGAAAAAGGGTTGGTATCAGAGAATTCATAGGAAATTGACTGCAGGGCGCGCCATCGTTGTGATGATCCAACGAGGGGAGGGGTGGGTCGTATTTATCGCGAGGAGGGTGGGGCGCTTCGTAATTTGCGCCCTTGTGGAGAGACGTGCCAATAAGCATCTTACACCAACTTACTATTCCGGGGGTAGTTGAAATATGATAGTTAATCCTGGACGACCCGCCCGGCCCCCCACCCCCAACACAAAATTTGGGGAAAAAGCTGAAAAGTGAAGTTTCGGACAGAAACTGGTTTCGTTGAAATTTCCCTGTTTCACACTGTGTAATATATCCCTCTTCCCGCGTGGGAAAAATTCCGGCGAATAGCTGGAAACTTTCCGGAAAAAATGGAAAAAGTGGTAGGAAGTTGGGAAAATCTAGGAAAGTGTAGGTAGCATGGGGAGCAGGGTGGTAGGGTCGTATTCGAAGATAGAATTAGGAGAAGGGAAGTCGTATTTTTCAGGAAACGATCACAACGCGATGGCATGCCCTGATTGAGGGGGGGGGACTCGTAATTAATTGAATGCGACGACGTGCCTTACTGTGCTCCGTGCTCACTCCTTTATATCCTCCGCTACCCATTCCGTCTTTCTCGATTGTTAACCAATCGAATAATCGATTGCCCAGCTATTCGCAGATGCATGCTGCAGCTCAAGTCCTTGGCGGCCGTTGCAGGGTTCCATGTAACGTCTTCTTTTTCTTGGTTTTTAACAATAAGACCCATGAAATTAAAACCAGGTGATCTAGAAGTTAAACAAAGCGGATGAGATAACGTTTGATAGCCTACTCTTCGCCGTGAATCGCGAAATATTCAGTAGAATGTTTTCATACTCCGCCTTGGCGTGTTTTCGCCGCTCACCTTGCGCGACAGCATCGCGCGGCATTTAGTTACGACAGTGTTGCCGGAAGTGCTCAGTCTACTTATTGTTGCTGTGAGGGTCAAGTTTGCGGCGTGGGCGCAACGCCGGGCATTGCTAAACTCGGTTGGCTTATAATTGCATCAGTTTTCTACTCTTCTGCTGCCGTTTCTCCATTTTCACAGTAACAAGCAAAGTCGCGAACATTGCAGTACGTCATCGCCATACGCGCTTTAGTCCCCAACGAGACAGCGCGTTCTGTTATCAGTGTAATACGGCATAACTCAAAGGACAAATGACCCACCCACCGAGGCTCCTTTTCTTTGGGCAAGCTATCTGCAGGTCGCACAGGGCCTTCGCAATAGGACGCAACGCAAAAAGCCTAAATACATGATGTACCCCTGTAAACGTTCACACTTCCCCTAGCTATTTTATTTTAGTATATGGTTGGGTCACATGAACGGCCATCCAGAGAAGCAGTTGGTGGTCATTAGAAAGAAGAGGGATCTATTATAAATAAAGGTATGCTTGACACTTTGTTCCATTGGTTACTGTATCCTTTTGACTCACCCAGTAAACCCAATAGACCCACTAGGTGGCTCAATGAATCCCCACCAATGAGTTACTCCATAAATTTCACGATAAAACTAATAGAAGTCGAAATCGCAGTGAATGGTATGACCCGCTCCTTTCCTCCAGTCTCAAGAGCGGGTGTGACTCTTTTCACTGGTGGCCCTATCCTTCTGAAATGAGAGACGGGGGCTGCTTCAATGAGGATGGCGGACTGGCCAAAGTGACTTCATCCGATACGACCAGGGTAGAATGTGCACTAGATTGATTCTTTTTTGAAATAGTTGAAGAAAAATCCGGAAGAGCAATTCAGCGCCCCTCTGGAAGCATTCGATTGGACATCACATCATTTGATGCTCTTTGCGCCTATAAAAACTCGAAGAGGCGGGAGTGGTGTAGTGGCAAGTGGCACGCCTACCACGGTTTCGACCAGTGCACCTTTTCAAGCGGTCCAGATATCAAGTCTCGGATTGGCCTTATGAGAATCAAGCCTTTCCACCCCCCCCTCCCCCTACCCTTCCCCCCTCCCCCTCATTAGACGATAAATAGGTACCAGATTCGTCTGGGAGGATAAGAACACTGACTTGTACATCGGCTGGCCCGCAAGTCATTGTATAGGCCACATCGCATTCAATAAGCCACTACGATTCTGAATGGAAGTAGAATGCGTGCCGCATCCCACAAAGGGATTGATCAACGGCGAAGACTTTCCTTACCCTATAAAACGGGAAGAGAAAGAGAATGCGAACTGGTAGTGATCCGGAAATTTTTCAGGTATCGCAATCTGCAATGCGAATTGAAACAGTTTCACAGAAAAATTTCACTTTTGTGTATATACATAATAAAAATTCCTATATTGCCGTCTTCAAGTGATTTCATGCCAGTCGTCCCTTCGTCCCTTGCTACATCACCTTCAATTTGGAGCGATAGATTTGAATGGATGTTTTTACATCTCGGGCTTAGAAGAAGATTGTCAGCAGACTTGATTACTAGACAGATGGCAGTGGACGGCCGCCATTTCAGACAGGAAAAATGAGGCTGCATGGGCTTTTTTCTTGTGCCTCTGTTCTCATGCAAACGCTGTCTACTTCCTTGGCTGAGCGGGCAACTGTCAACCGCACCTGCGCAAACAACCATGTCCGTGGACACACCCCTTCCAATGCTGATACGTGGACCGAATCAGTACTGATGAATAATCAGTCTCATCTTTACGAGCACAGTATTGGAGGTATAAGGCACGGTAATCTGACAAGTTGGTCTGGAATGGTAGCGGGGGTGCTATATAGCTTGAAAACGGCGAGAAGGCGAAGTGAAACGCCCAGAAACGTGCAAAAACCGTATGTTCCTCACGACTCAGAAAGCAGTTTCGGTTCGGGTGAAGATTCCCGTTGGCATCGTGCCAATAAGCGCGACGGTAGATACGGCTTTATCTATCTACTAGTAGCCATAAATATAGCTCGGTTCCGCAGCCCATGTGAAATACGGTACTCCAATCGGCAGGAACACAAATTAAGAAAGCGCCGCGCCCGCTGCCGCTCACGGTGAGCGGCAAATTGCGATTCTCTTGACCGTCTTCCCTCATATAAAGATCGATCCGGCGCAGTTGATTAGGCAAAGTCGTCAACGGGCGCAACGCGATGCCAGACTGATTTCTTCCCAGGCAATTTAGGTCATATTTTCCACCTTGTGAAGATAAGGAGCTGCTAATCTGGGAAAAAGTAGCCAAAACAGTGAAAAGTTGAAAAATGACTAAATTAGCCTGGAAAAAGCAAATATATCCTGCACAGCAGTCTGCGCCGTTGACCGACCGACCCTAATCAGCGGTATGACGAGGTAGCACCATGCAGTATCGGCAGCCGCCTCATATCAAAAATTTCATAACTTTATAAATTGTGCTTCGCAATGAAGAAGCATCAGTACGGTCGTCAATATTGTGGCGGCGTCCGTTGGGCTCGGTTCGTGCGCTGCAGGCTTAGAGAACTTAGCGCAACTTTTCTGGAATAAGAACTCCGCAGCGTCTGCTCGAGGGAGCTGAATGCTGTCCTGCAGGCGTATCAATCCTAATCACGGATAAAGGTGCCTTGGATAAGAACCTCACGGTTTCATCATTGCACATAAGAATGGTCTCTATTAGTCCCAATCGCACGAACAGCGATAATTGTTGGATATAAATTTCAGTAATTCTTTTGAGAAATCCCTAGGGGGTGCTCTATGAAGCAGGGTGCGCGCTACATGAGCGCTGCCAGGACGCGCGCGCAGGGAACGACGGCAACTGACGCAAACTAGGTAATTGTCGCCGATAAGACTCTACCATAATTTAAGTATTGTTTGTCATATCAGAGAATATGTGTCAAAATCGTGCCTAACTAGGTCTCTCAATACGGCTCTAACTAATACAAGAGTGCCGGCAGAGAAAGCTCAACAAAATGACTATCTAGGCATGGCCACGGAAACCACATTGGTCGTGAATGAGTTCAATTTCACGCTCCATTTGGCGTGTTGAAAACTTTTCCTGGTGACCCTATTTGGCCCTATAACTTGATAACTGGAAAGTACTCCTGGACTAACCAGTTTTAATTACCTGATCTCTTTTCAACACCTGTATCCGAGAAAAGTCACGAGCTTATGACGCAGTAATGTAGGCTGGTATAGTGTAGGCGTGGCTGTTGTTGCCATGGCGTCTGCTTCCCCACACTTATCGAATCCAATCACAACTACAACAGATGACTTTCGGCTGCTGAGCCGTTGACTATTCCTTCTCCTGTCCAATGCAAATCTATGAGTGATGAGCTACCTGAGGACATCAGACGAATTATCACCGCTCAAACGCAAAGAAAATTGCCGACCTCGGTAACATTACCAGTACTTCCCAAGATTGGCCAATCATTCACTACTGTAACACTTCAAGGTCAAAGTTCGAGTGCTCCTTTACCGAAAATTAGTCCAGACATCGGGGAGCCTGGCCCTTCCAGGACAACTATAGAGAGAAATGAGAAGAAGCGTTCAACTACTGCTAAGAAAGGGCGAACCGGTGAATTCCCTAAGCTCGACTACTCCCATATTCCGGATCATGAGATTCTCGACTCCACCCAATCTACCTCTCGTACGGAAGCTGGAGGACGTCTGTCGGATGCGCTTACAACCGAGTTAGATCGAACTTTCGTCATTCGAAGGCAGAAACCGCTATCCGACGATTCTATTTCTGTACTCGATCTTACACTCGCACCAATACCAACTACTCTGCCAGGTTGGACCCTTTTTTCTTTCATTTTCTTTCTTGAAGGTTTCTAATGGGTGTTAGGCGCAATAACTTTTTCATTATGAGAACAAATTAAGTTAATTTGACGATACATTCCACAAACACCTAAGTACAAAGCCCTCGTGAGATATTCAATCAAGCTAAGGCCAACAGATTGAAAAAAAATGTGGGAATTTCCCGTAATTTTCATTGCAATTTCAATTTTTTTTCACCTCACTTGAATGTTTTTTGTCAAGAAGTGTAACATGGGGCAAAAAATTCGGTTAAAAAACTGTTGT
>MU932441.1:0-15248 GCA_036418165.1 Cooperia oncophora | reverse complement strand
TCGTTGTGAGGACTTCGATGTGAGGATAGGCCTGATCTATCTTTCTATTACCCTTGCTTCAAGCACTTTGACGGTGCTGCACGCTTGATGCTAACCAATGTGGGATAGAGACGGCTTTCCAAGTTCGCTGTAGTAAACAATAAATTGAGGTGGTACTACGGTCGACTTATTAGCCTCATCGCCTCGAAAGGTGGAATAGGTGGGACTCGCATGCAGTTGGTCGCGTTCACAACTACGACTTGTGGGAATAATTTTTTTCTCCCAAAACCTAGTGGCAAATTGTGAAATCATCCTCTGAAGTAGAACAAACATTACTGGAAACTAGAGAGCCAAAGTTGAGACGGGAACTGCTTGGGCACAGTTCCTCTGTAACACCGCCAAGATATGACGGTAAATTATTTCAAAAACTTGCCATCGAAAACGTTGTCTAAAAGTGTATATTTGGTAAAGCCAGTCACGATCCTGACAATGAAGTTCCTTGCCAGCACTTATAACCAAGTCGGTCTATATTCAAGACCCAAGATTACCTATCCAATCTAACAACCAGTCTGTAGCGAACTGAGTCCGTTGCACCAGAACAGAGGCCGAACTAACAGTTGCACCAAACTGGCGCCAAATGGTACCGTCACTAAAAATGTCATATCAGTGATCAGATCACTACTTTTTACGTCTAGTTGTGATAGTGGCTTTTTCGCTTTTGCAATCACTACGCGTGCGGTGGAATTTCATGGAATAAGTTGGGAAAGCACTTGTAAAAGAATTTTTCTGGTCTGGAGTAAGTTAAAGTAATTCGGCTCATTATATTCATGTAATTATTCTCCAACTGCAAATAGCTAGAAAGAAGCGTTGTGAGCGTTATGAATCTCTTACGCTGCGCACATACAAACATTCAGAACCTCTACGTCGAGACGAAAGAATTCATAAGTGAAATGTGCACGAAATTCCCGTCCATCCTCGAACACTTCAGTATATGCAAGCATTCCGCACAATTCCCGTAGTGGTACCGGCGTAAAGTTCGGTGTTATACGTACGTCCACTGCGGAGTTACAATCAACTGGGCGCCGCTTTGGGTTACGGTACCGTGGCGGTAATACTGAATTTAGCCTCTTGTCGTTTGGCTTGGTTGCCTAACAGTCCATAACCTCCCAAAATTGAGAGATACTTTGTCAGAATCGAAGAAAATTTTTGTCAGGCTAGACGAAAAGTCGCACGCACTTTTGACGAAATTCCAGATAAAATTCATTTTGTTGAACAAGCTCCAGTCTACAAGACTGTCATCATTAACAACCTGGACAACCCTGAATTCCTATTTTTCGGGCGGCTTTCTGAATCCACATTTCTAGAACTTGGACTCGAAGGGAACAAGTCGTGAATCTCTTCATCAAATCCCTTAGTTTTTTTTCCAATTTTGTCCGTGATATAGGACCTGAAAAGACGGTAGCCAGCGGCTATCAGGTCTCGTGAGCAAGCCGAGGGTGGCCATACTCCTCAGCCTAGATCCACAATTTTCCCAAATGCCTTTTTAGCAATACGCGATCTTGGGACTGTCATGAAACAGGGAGGAGTTGGACTTTTCTGAAGTGTTTCGAACGCGACGTTTGCCTACTTTTGTAGCTTATTAGGGTAGATTATGGACGTGTCTGTCCCACGAAGCACTCTGAAGTCCCAGCAATAACACTGTGAAAGCATTTTTCCATGCAGAACCACCCGCTTTTCGCTTTGCAGGCGACTTTTCTCCCTCCTCTAGGGGGTATGTGCATAAGCTCTTATTACCAACTACAATTTCTGCCAAAAGGCCTCACCATGAGGATTTTTCCTGTTAATTGAGATGGCGAAGGAGGCTGATAACTACCGTATGGGTGCGGCCTAGGGATGCTATCAAGTGACTGATGATTACTTTCGGCTAGTCGTTATGGTACATGGTCTGGACCATCTGCAGCAGAATGAGACTGCTCAGAATAATTTTAACAAACTAAGAAGGGGCAGGTAAGTTTGAGCAATTGGGAGATAAATAAGGGCTTTTAGATAAGAACCCTGCACAGAAAAAAGGCATGTAGAACTTGCAGAACAGCTCAGAACCATGGCAAATCGCAAGGCAAACGCCAACCTCTAACGATAAACGGCCTTACAATCGAACTTCCATGCATTCCTTTCGTAATATGATTGAGACAAGTGTTTCCACAAAGAATACACCCGAGCAGCTATTACAGCAAGGTGTTAAGTACAGAAAGCCTAGCAAAAGTCGAGGAGTTACTTGATGTATTCGGAACTTTCTTGATGAATTACACCTCGTAAATGACCACTCGTATGTACATGACTCACATCTGATCGGAAGTTTTTTTGCCCACGATGTCAATGGGAACATTCCGCTGTGTAGCCCCGGACCGCTGAGTCAGCGTCTGCATCCTCGCCCCAATAAATACCCCCGAAGAGATAATTCAAGCGCCATTCCGTGAGGCAACTTGAGTAGGAATCTTTGCCTTTAACTAAAAGTGTATGATGGTGCATCACTGATTTATCTTTCTATTACGCCGAATATTCTTCGATGTTATTCCGAATATCAAATAAAGTCTCGCAAATTTAGCAGAAGCAAAGGTTGATATTTGCCCAGTTGGGACGAAGCTTCATGTATTCTCCTAACCATAAGATTGATGGAAATCGTGCTGCTCAATTGATGGAAATCGTGCTGCTCAGTCTTTCTCATCGATTTCTCTTTGTAGAAGAGTCACCTGTTCATTTTCTATTCGGACAGTCTGGGTCCGTCTTCAGGGTTCATTGAGCATCAGTCTAGTGAGAGACCACCTACTACGTCCATCAGTATATTATTGTCGGTCAATGAGTACGCTTTATGCAGTTACGTTCAACTGTAGAGCGAAGCTTACAATGTGCCTCTTTTTTACCTAATCTCTTTGGAGGGTGTTTGTGTTGCTTCTGGAAGTATGGTTTCGCGCTTCTATCTGTTCAGTCATAATCTCATTTTTCTGCGTTGTTTTGCCGTTATGGTGTCAGCTTGGGATAGGGACTGGATTACTCACTGCTTGTAAGTTTTGTTCAGCTAAGTGCTTGTATTGGAGAATCTAGTGCCTGCGAGCCACATGGGGTTGTCGTCTCTATCCACCATGTCAGTTCCACGTAGGATGTGGATGTTCCCGTGTTCCGAAGCGATGACATGTCTCCAGTGTCTTCCTTTGGATCGAGGCACCTTTGCCAACTGATGTGGGCAACTTCGTAATTTTTGCTTCCTTAGCTGTTTCCTTCCTTTGCTTACATCCCTTCTAACAGTTTAACAAGTCCGACCTCTGCAGCTATTCAGTTTTTTTTCTTCAGCAATCAAAACCCAGCTCCCTATTAAGCCCCACTTGCACCATCCGCGGCCCACGTGTGCGGCCCATGTGTGTTGGCTTGGGAGGAAGTCGATCCGAGATGTGAACACAGGACCGCGCGAGTGGTTAGCGCGCCACTTGTCACTACACTACCTTCCTGCCCAAAAGTGATCAATTACCGACTACGTACCGTGCTGCAGTGATTCTGAAAGCTTCAGTTCCACTGCAAAATGTACTATAATCAATAGACAGTTTTGTTAGCTGCGGATGCTGCGGCTTGCTTGTCACTGAGGCTTGGTTTGGCGCGGGTAAGCGACAACGCTTGGTAAAAAACGGGCTGGCGCCGCGCCAAACCCAGCCTCTCTGACACGTTCCAGCGTCTGCAGCGAACACGATTACACATGCAGCTACGTAAATGACAAGGCATCCCCTCCCCCACTCCCACGCATATAGTCTAGTTCCTGTGAACGAAGGGGCGCGTGAGGCGGGATGAGTTCAGCGCGGTTCCGAACCCGTTCTCCAACAGTTGTTGAAGGGAGCAAGTGACAAAACTGTACCACATCGTTCGTATAACTCGTTTTTCACCAATTGTTGTCGCATACCGCTTCAACAACTGGCAGAGAACGGGCTTGCGCCGTGGCACACTGACACTGCCTGTCACTCCCCTTCAACCGCAGCGAACTAGAGTATATAAGTATTTTTTCTCAAGAATTGTTTAGGGTCTTGGCAGTACGCCTATGGCCCTAAACAGCATTCTGAAGCGATGCGGAGGAAATCGAATAGAATTTGCCGCAAGCGCTCTATTGTGCAAGCGGCGATGTAAACGAAAAATGATGGCGCTTCTAGACGTTTTCTCTTTTTCAACTTCAGGGGCTATCTGATAATTTTCGCTGAATTTCACACCACGAATATGTAGATTGATCATGAGCTTGGTTGACACGTAAATTATCCCTGAAATAGGTCACATTTTGCAGGAAAGTATACGTACACCTTGTTAGGCTACTCTAAGTTATACCAGGAGCGCCAACAGCTTGCAATTTCGGAGAGTCGCTCGATGCGAAAGTACTTTGTCGCTCTGCCGGGTATCACTGGAAAATTTCTCAGCAAAACAACCCTCACCACAGTAGTATGATATTTCGCTTGGAATGGCGCTTATAGGCAACGGATTTCCTTCAAACTGGTTTGAACATTTCCAAGAAGGCCAAACAGTCACTCATGTCTATGTTGATACGTGCAAAGTATAGGGTTTGCTGTGGTGCTCTCAGTGTAAGTCAGCGTTTAGAGTTCGCGCAGCTTCAATCGCGTACGCTTACAACTGCGTCGATCAGCGAAGTCTGAACGCTGCCGAGAAGGAGGCGGTCAAGACAGCTGTAGTTTGTTGCACTGTCGTGCGCGGCCATTGGCGCGGCATTCTTCCAAGTTGTGTAGCCTGTCGATAGGAGCACCGATTTTGGAGGGACTCTGGCTTTTCTGGTCATATTCCAGCGATTGCACCGTATAAGACTTAGAAACATCGTCATTTGCGGGAGCGACATAGCACGCGACGGCCACATGGCGCGGCAAATACAGTCCTCATCATTGCGGACCGGTGGGGCGTGGCAGTGCGGCTGCATTTGGTGCGGTTTGGCAAAGTCGTTCTGCACCAGTTTTTGAAGCGAACAAGTGCATTACTGTATAATATCCTTCGTATTACTCGTTTTCTACCACTTTTTGTCGCATACGCGTTGCAACAAAAAGGCTGAGAACGGCTTCAACAGTGTGCGCACTCCTTCTGGCTGACACGCCCCACCGGTCCGCAATGATGAGGACTGTATATTTGTCTTTTCATGTGCCGTGTGCGATGTATATTGTACAGAACCCTATATCTCGGTATGGCCGTGACTACGTTCCTCATTGAACGTTTTTTTGACACATTTCCCGTGGGATATTCCAATTTCAAATAACTGCCATCGTGTCGTTTGGAGGAAAAAAGTCATGCGTGCAGTGGTCCCAGAACGGCAATGTCTCTCCAAAAGCGCAGCCGCCGCCGCCGCACCCCTGGGATGTGGGGTTTACATTCTGCACGATTATCTCTGTAACAGGATCAATACCGTCTGCTGTCTCCATCCTACTACACAGGGAGGGCCAAAAAAAGACACTTCGACCGAGTCACATACCAGCAAAGTTTTGGCAGCCCAGAGGACGTGGATACGAGTACCAGGGCGGAAGATACCCAAGATGTTCCTCGATAAGCAGGAGCTGGCTCTCGCCCATCCTTCATGTACACCAAAATATGAAGTCATCTCCAGTCGCAGCCTGACTGGAGAAGACCTTTGGAATTCATGTCACCTCCAAACAGCTGCGAAACTTTTTAGTGTGGAGTCACCCATGGGTAGCTACTGGAGACCAGTACTCTCAATCTGGAAGACCTCCAACATCGAGCAGCTCCGTCAACGTCGCTACGGTCTAGGACATCATCTTCACCTCAGTCGCCAAGGCGCCAGTTGATGGTGGGGACCGGACGTACCTGGAATGGAGAGACCGATATTTCGTCGTGGCCCCGGACTGAAGGTGAGCGCTGGCGGTTACATCAAGCAACTCGAGAAGAATATCCTCTCCTACATGTCGTCGCCCGTACCTTCTTGGAAACTTTGTACTGCTACAGGATTGGGTGACACCACATGGAATCAAAGGGCGTTGGGAAAACTCTTGCCTACTTGGAATGGAAGGGCGTTGAGTACCTGAAGAAGATGGAATATCAAGTAGGTCACCTGACCTGAATCCCTCAATTACCCGGTTCGGGCGGAGTTCAATAGGGTGGTCTACGGTGGCGGAGAAATCAACGATCTCGCTGAACTCAGGCACCCACTCACGGTCGCGTGGCAGAATCTCTCGATGGCGCTCCTCCAGAAGGCTGTGGCGGAGTATCATGATAGTATACAATAATTATGGTGGTGGAGATGTCCGATAAGAATTTAATAAAGTGTAACTTTCAGCGCCTCGAATTCAACGGAGAAATAATTTGTTTTTTGCCCTCTCCCCCTGCATATAATCCGCTAAGTATGTCTGTGTGTGTGTGTGTGTGCGTGCGTCTGTTTGTCACGAAATTCATAGCGCCGGTCCCAGTAGCAGTGAGACATTGGTTCCGAAGTGATGTAGGGGGTGTGACGGGAACACTATTGGTGGGTGACAGGAAGTGATATCAGTTGATAAGATACGATAAGAGGCGTTAGAAATGGGAGGTCACCATATTCATAACGCGGGTGACAGCATCAACCGGCTCTTAATTGTAAGTTATGATATAAAGGTCGAGCAAGAACATTTATTTTTGTGGGTGCGGGTACAGAACTGCGAGCTGCTGATAAGATTCGATAAGGGGCTTCAGAAGAAGGGAAGGTCACCATATTCATAACGCGGGTAACAGCACCAGCGAGGCGTTCATTTCAGCAAGTGATATAGAGGGTGAGATGGGAACAAACGGTGGGTGACTAGAAGCGATAACTACTGATAGGGGCTGATAACAGGCGTTCAGTCGTCGTCGCTCTTCAGGGCGGTGCAGCTCTTACACTATCAAATTATGAGGATTTAGTGATAAGGACATTGATGACAGGTGACAGGTAATCATATCATTCGATAACAATGGATAAGATACCATCTGCGCCACATTTTTATCACTTCTTACCGCTTTAATGCCGAGTAGTAGAGGCTCGCTGTGTGAACTCTGTCCTTCAATGTACGCAATTTATGGAATCAAGGTCGTCCATCGAAAAGTTTGCTATTATTGTGAAAACGGTGCTCGGCGGAGTTACACTCCTTATCCCTGAGCCAGAGTAGGCGTGGCATTTGAACATGGCACGGAACTGGTTACTCGTGGAATATTCCAGTCTGGGACAACTGTCATCTTGTTCTGTGTTGGGCAGAGACCAGTTGTGTCAAGATGAAAATATCCCACCAGAAGCATAGACACCTTGGGGTAAGTTGCATACATGGGGACCAGGGCACAGCATTCGATGGGGATTTTGGTCGAGCCTGTACGACCCCCCTTTTTTTGGGGGTTCGGTACGACCCCCCTTTTTTGCCGTTCGGTTTTTTTCGCCTTAAATGAAACTATGAAACGCCCACTATGAAATTCTACTTGTATGAAGGTGCCCATACTAAATGGACGACTTGAAGTCATGACATAATAGAACAATACAGAGATGATTGCAAACAAAACACGGTACAATCGTATTATGAGAAACTCGTATGATGAACTTCTTCGATGGCCGTTTTGAAACACACATGGTAATAATAACAATATATCGCGATTAAATTCAATGAGCATTCGTTAACCTGACGTGGAACTCCCTCTCTGGGAGCGGCCATCAGCGACCACAGTGTTAACAACGTCTATTCCCAAGATTGAGGACGAGGAAAAGAGAAAGTTAGGCTTGTCTCACTACGTAACAGTTATACAAACCGCCGTAAAAATGCATTACCCCGATTATTGGAGTACGGTAGCAGAAGCGCATGTAATTGCAGATGTGACCGCAGATCGTTCGGCAATTTTAGCCATGGAGCGAGAATTTTCAGCAAAGTAGGGTGTCTTTGAAGGACCATAACTTCCTCAAAAGCGGACCTGTGGGGAAGAGGAGACCGTATTCGTGTAGAGGAAGGTTTGCACTTCCTAAATGTACTGAAACGTTTATGAAGGTCGCAAAAATCACAGAGAAATCTGCCCATAGGGATTCCATGGGGAGTGAAGGGTTGAAGTTTAAGTTGAACAGGTTTGAATCAATATATTTTTTTTGTAACTCAACATTTCACAAATCTGAGAACGGTTTCGAGTGTTTGAAGATTTTCTCTTTCTAAAAACCTCTTGAACTGTTTCTGAAGTTCTCGGGATTCATGAGATCTCGCTATGGGGATTTCTTGAGGAACACTCCCAGCTGCGCGAAAAACCCGTTTCCTGTGTACCGTTTCAAGTGAGCGTGTTCGAATAGCCAGGAACGCATGTAGAACGTATCCTGTGGTGGAGCAGGAGCAGGATATGGTTCGTTTAGCGCCGATCACGCCAACTTTGGATGCGCCGCGCACTGAGGGCCGCGCAGAGGTGATGGGATGGTGCAACTTGTGCGTAATGTCTGTTCACGCGAGCAAATGTGTCTATAAGGTTCAGGGAGGTCCATGGCGAGCCTGTGCACTTGTTTACAGTGTTTTCCGTTGCGTATGATGGAACATGTCCCTGTCAACGCTGCCAGATTCGTGCTCTGCCAATCGCTGACTCCGATAAAGGAGACCAACTGCTGGAAAACGTCTGATATGAACGATAGTCCTGTCGCTTGTCGAGAAAAAACAGGTTGGCTCAGCGCCAAGCGTGACCGCGGACACGCCATATCATTGGCAGCGAACCAGAGACTGTTTGTACTGTTTAGTCACCAACGGACCTACGAGATGATGTCGACTTATTAATATTTGCAGTTATTTCGGATTAGTTTGATGAATGAAAGTTTTGTACTATTTTTTTTGCAATAATCCTTTTCTTGCATATCCGAGATCTACAAAGCAAGTTTCGTTGTACAGGACTCAGCACATTGACAATTTGCGCTGCTCGTTACTGGCTGCCGCACTCACTACGACCCCCCCCTCTCCTGGCGGCCAAATACGACCCCCTGTTGGGGATTCCCCAACCAACGATGTGCCCTGAATCGGGCCACGCCCTACCGATCTCAGGGATTTCGAGTAATAGTGCGGATGATCCAGGGAATCAAATTCATCAACAACAATTTTTTTGGAATCGTGTTGTTGTTATGATGTGCAGATTGTGTTAGGTGAAGTTTGAAGAATCGCAAACTGAAGCAAATAAGGAGGAAAGCGACGGTGGGAGTGGGGACGTTTTATCGGTGGTAACATTCGAGCTCTCCGTGCGACACGTACTTTGACATGTACAAGGCAATGTGAAGTTCTCCTTCTCAGTGCCACCCAAGATCCTGCAGTTATGCCTCTTCCGGATATTAAGGACTCATCCGGACTGATTCTAGACTTTTACCCATTCTGATGTCACAACTGCAGTCCTTGATGATATGGCTCAGCCTCCTCACGGTTGAAAGTCTATAGTGAGCAAGAGGGATTATATGTTGGTAAATAATGGCTGATGTTCTGCTCTTTCAACTCATTTTCCTCATTTTCAAAAAATAACTGCCACCGTTTGGCACATTTAGTGCATTCTACCACGCCCGAGGGAGGAGTGCCTATCGAAGCCAGGTCGGCCCGGCAAAGCCGACGACAGCGGGGTGATCCGACTGGTACAACTATATAATGCTACAGTTTGCTACGGAGGCATCGACATAGCCTGATGAGAAGAGCGCTCATACTTCGACTGGCACCGTTTCCACCCAGCCAACCAGCCTTCCGAGTAGCGTTTGCGGCAAGGAAAGATTAGATATTAATTGAGCGATTAGCAGCGAACACAGCGTAATGCCAGCGTCCACTAGCGACAAGCTGCGGCCAGGAGTGGAGAGCTCATGGGGCGCGTAGGAGGTAGCGGGACAGTTCAGGTACCCCGCTATAGCTATACTAGCTGACCTACGAATACAGCAAAACTGTAGCCCTCTCATTTACCGCATGTTCTTGCTCACCTCTTACTAGTCTCCTCATACCTCTTATCAACTGGTTTGCTCTCTATTGCCCGTGCTCTTCACTCCTTGTACGTGGTCGGTGGTGAACGCTGCCGCGAAGTATGAACACAGCCTAACAGCCACTATGAATAGAGCAGTCCTCATACAAAACTCGAAAAGTTCGTAGGTAGCGGGTTTGAAAACCGAAATGTGCTATGCTAGCTGACTGTGAAGAGAAAAGCAGTAGATACCGTCAAAATGCCCCAAATAAGACCCTCTTTTCCGGAAGAAATGCAAAGAATCGATGAGGATTTCAGGTGAGAGAACAGACAAGAGGGGCGAGGAGGATTGAGAAAGCCGCATGCAGTCGCATAAGACAATGGCAAGCTAAGCAACGCGTGTGGAAATCATTTGAGCAGTCTTGCCCCACCCAAGAACACCCTCCTTTCTATTTCTTTCACTTTCTTACCCGAAACTTGTATAAGGGGTTATCCATAGTGCTTCACACTCCCTACGACAAAAGCTTCGATTCTTTTTAGTGATCGGAGCGTGCCTTTATGGGTCTGCCCCGCCTTTCAATCTGGAATTTTCTGCTGCCTCAATCCGAGGAATGCACCGTCAACTGCGGCTGTTCGCCATTTCAGCTCCTACGTTTTTCCTTTTAACGGTTCTCGAGAAGCACGAAATAGCACAGGGCTAGCTAACAATTCATAAAATAAATTGCTTTCCATCATCCAGCTGTTTTTGCAGTCTTGCGTCACTTAACAGACTGAGATGAGCGTGCTGACAAATGGTAAGGCTGTTGGGGTCTCGAGGACTAACTAGCCTTCCATTTGGTTCGGTAGTAAGAATATCTCCTAGGATGACCAGCTGTTTCGAAGTTTTTCGCCAGCATAGCAGTTATTCTGCAGATCACACGTCGTACCAGCTGTAGGATTTCGTATGTTTTTGTTGTCCACAAATGGTGTGCTGGCGCATGAATAGCTGTTTTCGTTGCTGTTGTTTACTGAGCCCACGAGTAGTTATCGGAAAATTGTCCCACCAGGCTTTCGTCGTGTTTGTATGTTGGTCTTCTACAGACTAATATTGTGATCCTGCAGAGCGCTCCTAAGCCGGGCCATCGTTCAAATTCGTCCACTGCTTTCATCGGCAGGGTACATCATCGTTGTGTGAAACACATAGGGGAGGGGTCGTACTTGATCTGTGGAGAAGGTGGTCTGTTCGTTGTTGGGAGACGGGGGGTCGTATGTGCTTTCAGAAAAATTTCCGCAGTTTGGGAAATTTTTCCCGCGTTCTCGCGTCATCGAGGAAGCTGGGCGAACTTGAGAGAAATTATTAACCGTTTTACATGGCGCTATGTACCCTCCTCCCTGGCTCCAGTCGACGGAAAGTCTTTAAGGAAAGACTGAAAATGTGGGATCCGGTAGGATGGGCACCATGTTGGTGGAGGCGGAGATCGCTACCTAGACATTCTTTTACGGTAGGGAGGATCGTACGAAGGATTCCACGGAGGCTCGGGCGTCGTACCTGACAACACCAGTCTCTCACATCACAATGCTGTGCCTGTGTTCATCAGTTTCAAGGTCAATGATGGTGAAGGCAGGGCACTAAAAATTCAACAGGCAGCAATCTTTTTTTGGCAGAGTGCAGGATTTCCTTGTGGAAACTGGTCTCCTACTTTTTTGGCTTTTCCAGTTGATTCCTGCGAACCTTCGACAGCCAGAACACCATTACATGTTCTTGCTTCCGTCAGGGATCGTTGTTAATAGTTGATTTTGTTAGTATCGCTGTGCCCTTTAAGGTTTTAAGGTGGCTGGCTGTTGATGTTGTCATAAAAATAAGGTGTTTTATATTTCCTGTCGCCGTGATTTTTTTCACATTGTCTTTGTATCAACGAGATTGATCTGGCAACCCGTGTAGGAGTCGTATTCTTGGAGTGGAGCGCGGGCTCAATTTCGGCGTATTCAGCCCGTTTTGCCCGTTTTTGCGATTATTCCGTCGCTCTTATTCAATGCCCGGTGCTCGTTTTTGCAAACACGGTAATTATGCGTGACACACTTCATTAAATTCTTATGCGCTTTTGAAGTTCTTCTTCATAGAAATGCTTTCCAGGCTGGTGTTTGTTATGAATCTTCAACTAGGCGAGTATTGGGCATGTCGTTCAGCATCTTATTCTCAGTAATAGCTCTTCTTGAAAGGACTGTAGCGCACTCAGTTTTGATCATGAACCCGTTCTCAGGAACTCTTTTTAAGAAGTTGTTTCCAATTGATTTTAGGAACGAATTGTTTATTTGTTAACATTCCATTGAATGAAAAAGCACATGGGATATTTCTACCTTATTTTTGCGCAAACCGCCGTACTTTGGCCGATCTCCAATTGAGCTGGAATGTTGTTCATATTGGGCCCGCTGCATTACCACGCTGTCAGCTATAACGATGAGAATATCTTAGCTTGTTTTTGAACCTTGAACTAGCTGGTATGTGAGTTTTAAACGAAAAGCTTTCAAAGGGTGGCATGCAGCCAGTCATCCTATCTATTGCCACACTCCGTCTCTCCTGATCGACGGAAGGTAGGCGTGGCATCTATTGGACATCGCACTAGCGATGTGGTACTAGGATGGTATTTTTACGAAATGAGGCAACTGCCATCTTGGTTCAGTTGATTCGAACCAAAGAGGTTGACTCCAGTTTCTCAAAAATGAGAACATTTCAAAGGTAAGCGGCGGTGAATGGGGTTCATTGGAGTAACGCAGCCACGCCACACACATCTCAGGTGATTCGAGTGCTTGTCAAACTTGCTAAGTGTGCGTGCGGTATACCTGTGTCTGTTTGTGTCTGTCCGTCTGTCTGTCTGTTTGTTTGTCTGTCTGTCACGAATTCATAGTGCCCATCCCAGTAGCCATGGGAAGTTGGTTCCGAGAGGTGATGTAGGGATGTAACGGGAACACAAATGGTCAGTAACAGAACGTGACAACAACCGATTGCTAACGATAACGGGCGTTAGAACTTGAGTGTTACCTTGTTCATAGTGCGTGTCCCAGCATTCAGGAGCAGGAGAAAGTATACTTCAACAGGTGGGTTAGTTACCGTGACTACGGTGGATGACAGGAAGTGATAGCAAGTGACTGAGGCTGATAATGTGATTTTAGTGTGATATAATTAATTTGTTCTAATGATTACAACATTATTGTATACTGTGGTATAATTTTGTAAACTGTAAACTGTGGTATAATTTTCAAATATTGATTTTTTTTATCCACTTATTCATCTAATCATTCATTTATTTATCTATTTATTTATTTAGTTCTTTTTTAGATCAAATTTTTTGTTTTATTGATTTCAAGGAAGTAGTCTAGTTTCCGTTTCGCACGTGCCCTTAGACGGAAACTGGACAACTATGGTATCCTCCCTCCGTGCTATGATAAGTTGCCTCGCCGGGATCGTCCTTCTGCAAAGTGTAGAGTTTTCATACTGCCAAATTATGAAGGTCTTATGATAAGGACATTAGTGACGGTTGACAGATACACATTTCCATTGATGAGGGGGGCATCTCTTAGTAGGGGAAAAATCAACAACCGAAAAACTTTTCTGAGAGCCAAATACTTCCGTGTTGTGTATTAAATGTGTATCAAATAAAGTTGGCAGGTTACGATAGGTTGATCGCAGTCAAACCAATCAAGCTAAAAGAGGGAAGAGGCTCATGGTTCAGACTGAAGAATCCTTGCCGGTGAAAGTCTCTGTAGGGTGCCGGTGTGATGCACGCGATAGCGTGCCATGCTGCAAAAATTTCATAAGCGAGAGGGGTGCTGTCGGGCAGAATGAGTGGTTGACACCACTCGCGACTTCCTTCTTGAGTCTAATGCTCACCTCTAGCCTTTTGTCTGTGGAATCTGGCATTATCTTACAACAATACAGGCCTCTAAAAAGTCTTACAGAGGGACCACTTTTCGACTATGGCTATTATTGCATCTCTTTCTCCTCAAAGTTCCATGACCTGGGCACATTCGGTCCTGAACCGCTCGGAAGGGGTCAGGCTAAAAGGCGAGGCTGAAAGGTGACCAGTCAGTGGGTGCATGTAAACGTGGGCTAGAAATATCTCGTTTGAGCTGGAGCTCAGTATAGCAGTTCTTTGCGCCTCTTACGGTCGGTAGTAGGATACGCTGAAACAACAAGATCTTTTTGGATGAAGGTGGAATCATAACACACGTATGGGACCTATTTCCTTGAAAGACCAAGACCATTCCTCAAAATAAGCAAGATGCTCGTGTTCGGACACCCGGTACCCGGAAAATGACACCACCCTTACTGTGTTTCCTCCACGGTTTCCTCAATTCAATGGTTGTCGTTTCCCACTACCACTTGACCTTGCTGTCACCCTCGTCGCTCGTGTTTTGCGTCTGGAACCACCACTCAACGGTTTCCTTTTTGAGGTCGTCTGAGCGTATGGTTCCTTTCCTTCCACTCCTAGGAAAGCAATTTCTTAGGAGTGAAATTGAAGGCTTTTATAATAATTTCTAATATTCACTCATTGTTTTTCGCACCAATCATACTAGCAGCGATTTCCTGGGGATCCATTCGATTCAACCTGGAAAAATTGCATTTGAAGGAGGTACAGTTGGTATCACCGCAAGCACTCGGGTCGCACCAAAGGAGGGGACGGACTAACGCTAGAAGCGGTGCTTCCACCATTGGTTGTTTTCTTCCTAAATTGACCACTAAGCGATCACCATTGGTAGACCAAAGCAGTCAAAGGCGGACTCACTCCGCCCTCCTCACACACGCCCGACTGATTGCCATGTTACAAACCTTGCTCGAAGGGTAAGGACTCACCAAAGCATTGCCATTTGGGTCCCAACACTCAGTGCTTGTACTTCATTCTGTTTATGTAGAGCGGTATGTAAACTTTGCCGCTCCTAAATTCGGTTCGACTGACCTCTCACTATGTATCGCAGGAGGAGGATAGTCTTTGGTCTGCTCTCCGTCTCAAGGCACAAGTGGCGAATAGCA
Organism: Cooperia oncophora; assembly: GCA_036418165.1. Taxonomy (NCBI): domain Eukaryota; kingdom Metazoa; phylum Nematoda; class Chromadorea; order Rhabditida; family Trichostrongylidae; genus Cooperia; species Cooperia oncophora. The sequence continues at coordinate 343 of MU932441.1, read as the reverse complement.
AATAACGCTCTGATTGCCCCCCTCCCCCGCCCTCCATTAAATATTTTTGGCTTAATATTTTTATATGAAAGTCCAGAAGTCTTTTTCTGTGTACAACAACGTCACCGGCCTCAGCTTGCAGCCACCTTTTAATCACATACACATATCCTTCATATTTCTCCTGGCATTCCTGCTCTAGAGCGTAGTCCCTCACAAAGGCCCGAAAATTGCTGTCGCTCCGTCGGTCGCTCAGGCTGCCCTTCGGTTCTATCGGCGCAAACGAGGACCATAGATTGAGCGGAGGAAATGGCCGTCGAAGAGAGAGAGATGGATGGCATTGGAAACGACAAGGGCGATTAATGAT
>MU932435.1:0-12760 GCA_036418165.1 Cooperia oncophora | reverse complement strand
ATAGATATTTTTCCGCACTATGTAATAGTATAATTGCCTTTGAACTATTTTTTTAATTTCAATCGACTTTCTTCATTGAAAGGGAGACGCGGGTCGACCCGAAAGTGAGGTTTCGACAACTACTTTTTGAATTTTGTCCCGGCTCTTAATCTACAGAGAAAGCTCGAAAGTTATGATGTATACGGCCAAGGAAAGACGCTTCTTGAGACAGCTTGAACTCGGTTCAAGCTATCAATGGATAAGAACTGGGACCTTGTATCTGCGTATTGTGTGGGGACCTCTTGGAGAGCGACCGTCTGCAACCTACCCCTTTGGAACGTCTAACATCAACTGAGGGTGGTGGTTGATAATGATAAGGAAGCATTCTATGACCTCTAACGATCCCTCAATCTTTGGCATGATTCTCAGTTAATAAGGTAATTCCGTAAGCTCTCAGTTGGACAGAATAGGGCATTAGGTTCGATGCTTGTCTGTGAGGTCGAAACTGAAATCTTCGAATCACTTAAAGTATTATTAGCATTCCTAAGAGACATAGCCTTTCAGCCATATACTTAGCAGCTGGGCCCATGCGGTTTTAGCTTTTTAATTAGAGGTATAAAAGAGAGGCTGTCGAAAATGCTCAATTTCGTCGACCTGACACTCCAGTTTGAGCACTTAAATATTAGTGGAAAGAGAAACTTGAAGAAAACTAAGGAGACTTTTTGAAGCTGTTTTGTTATGATAACTGCTGTTTAACGCCGCAGTACGCGTTGTGAGGTGCGGGTTCGACTCCCGCCTGGGGCACGACTTTTGCCCACAACTCAGCATTCTTGTGATAACTAAGGAGACTATCGTGTAGGGCAAGGAATTCTCTGCAAAACGGTATAAAACTCAATGGCAAAACTTTTCTTCTACAGCGCGATATTTCGAGTGGGAAAAAACGCCATTACTTATGGGCCGACCCAATAATCCCATTCAAAACAGCAGTGGCTCATTGAATGCGATGTGATGTATACAATGACTTGGGGCCAGCCAATGTACACATATGTATTCTTATCCTTCCTGTTACCAGTATTTCCTCCCCAGATAAAAATGCTTGGCATGGGCGAGAGCCAATCCGGAACGTTTGATCCCCGGGCATACTTAGCGGATTATGCTGCGGAAAAAAAACTTGGAGAAAGCCGCAAAGTCGTGTTACAGTTCTGAAGCTCTCATTCAACAGTAATACAGTGGTGATGAGCATGGTGATGAAGGCTCTAATCAAATCCAACAGAGAGCAACTAAAATTTGGAGCGAATATTAACCAATTTCGGAGCGCTATAGTTTCTTCTCGTTGAATTCCCGCTATCTGCTCACCTTTCCACTGTATTGCTGTTGAATAAGAGCTTCAGAACTGTTCAAAACACGACTTTGTGGCTTGTTCCAAGTTTTTTCCCCGCAGCTGTATAATCCGCTAAGTATGTCTACGTGAGATAAAGTATGGGACAGTAACATGACGGGTAGGTAACAAGTACTAAAAGCCCTATGACAAGACTCGATGAGAAGTGTCAGAAGTGGATGCTCACGATATTCATAAAGCAGGAGAGAGCATCAGCTAAGTGCTTACTCCAAGATATGATATAGGGGATGGGACAGAAACATTGTTGGTGAGGTGAAAAAAACTGTAAGGTGCTTATATAATTCGATAAGGGTGTCGGAAGGGTAAGCTCAATGTACGGATCATGCATCAGCGAGGCGTTGGTTCTATCGAATGATACAGAGGGTCAGATGGGAACATCGACGTTGGCGACAAAAAGCGACAGCAAGTAATAGGGACTGATAAGAGAACGTCATGGTCGCCGTCGTAGTTCAAGGTAGTGGAGCTTTTACACTACCATACTATAAAGGTTTAGTTATAGGGTCACGATGACCGGTGACAAGTGATAATATCAATTGAAAGAATAGATAAAGTCATCTCCACTACATTTCGTACCTCTTTTTACCACTATTCTACCAAGTATTAGAGGATCAGAAAGTAAACTCTCCTCTTTGGGCACCAGGATGCAACAAAATCACAGTCGTGCATTGGTCTAATCCTTACATTCTATAAAGCACTAACTCTGTGTGTCGGTTTGTCGGTATGTAGTACACTCCTTATCCCTGAGCCAGAGTAGGCGTGGCATTTGAACATGGCACGGAACTGGTTACTCGTGGAATATTCCAGTCTGGGACAACTGTCATCTTGTTCTGTGTTGGACAGAGACACGACAACAGTTGTGTCAAGGGAAATATTCCACCAGAAGCCTAGACACCTTCAGGTTATGTTGAAGAATGCAGCTCCGCCTACCCGAACTCAGGGATCTCGAGTATATGTATGTCGGTTTGTATGTCTGTCCGTCCGCAAAGTGCTTCACAGGATTAAACAGGTTAGTGAAAGGAGAAAACGACCGCAAGACAAACCGGGATTCGATCGGTGCAGATGTATCAATCCAATGTTTTGATTGTGATAACAGCATATATAAGACAACCATTCGGTACGCTCCGAGCCATTGCACGAGCTGGACGTGAGCTCGTGCGGGGGCAGGGTGGGGTGAAGCCGAGGGGGGGGGCACCGAGTGACCCTCCCCTCTGCTTCCTTCCCCTGCACGTGCTCAGCCGGACCTGAGCATGTGCAAGGGAAGGGGTCCGGTGAGGGGGTGCGTAGCGCACGCTCGAGTGGAAGCACGCAGCAACAACAACAGATAAGAAAACAACCGCTAGAAAAATTGCAAATTGATCCATAATAAAAAGGCCATACGATGTTGTTTTGATTGTGGATACCCTCATCCTACTCTATATAATCCGCTAAGTACACTGCTCCACATAATGATAGTTCCACCCATAAATATTACAAAATCCCGTCTTACATGAGGTTTTCAAAAATGTCCTCAAGTAGAAAATGAGGTAATAATCAATACCACTTTGCATGCCAACACCGGGAACTGACTTGAAAGAACAAGGTTTTTTTGTTCATTTTTTGAAAATTGACACTCTGACAATTCCACAAAATGATAGTTCCACCTCATGTTTTTTTCTTCTTTTTTTCTGCATCTTTTTTTGTTGGGTAAAACTGTCTAATTATTGTGTCTTTGCCTTTTCTAGGCTATGGCAAGAGGACATTTATTATCGGCTCTTAAAAAAGGACAGATAATCGCAAAGAAGACTCGAAAACTGTCGAACCGTCGAATGGCGCTGGATGCGGGCCGCACTCATCATGCTATCAACGATTTTTTCCAAGGGACCCGCAGGATATTGAGCTGAGAAGAGCTCTGGACATCCTCCTTTGCTGCCCGATCGGAATAACCGCCGTATCCTTGAAAGCATCCAACTCTGCAGTGTCGTGTCGGGAAATCAAGACATCTTCGGAGGTCAAATGTCTCGGAGAAAACTCCCCATAGGAGGACTATGAGTTACGTACTGTTTCTAACGAAAACCATCGGGAAAACCTAATTGGCTTTGCTTGAAGATGTTGCCGAACCCAATGAAGTGAGGTTGGCTTTTGGCTGCGGCGCCCTACTGCTTGTCTACGTTGTTTTTTCAGTTTTTTTTCTCGCGGTCGTGTTTTCTGATGAGGAAAATTCAACTGCGACGGCTCCGACGAAAACCGATTCCGCTGGCACGACCTGAGGGAAGACAAGTTTCATTTTTCCGGGCGGAACTTCAGTGGATGTGGTCTCATGGTCTGGGCTGCCATCGCATGAATGGAACGTCTGAAACTGCGCTCCGTATGAAAAAGAAATGATTTCTTCCGTCATCTAAAAGTCATGCGACGACGTCTCCTTGCTTTCTGGCGTAGATATCAGCAAGAAAGTCCCGTTTTCATGCAGGATAATGCACCAGTTCATGACAGTCGGAGCACTCGAGCGTGGTTCAGTCGTCACCAGACCGCTCTTTTGCGCTGGCCAGCGAGTAGCCCCGACTAAACCCAGTCGAGAATGTGTGGGGCTTCATGGTGCGCAAGATCTATGCGAACAATGCGCGATTCCACGATGTCCGTGAGCTTAAGAAGTCAATCATTGATGCATGGCAGCATGTCGAGTGAAAACTCATTCAAAACCTCTATTCGAGCACAGACAACCGCATTTTCCAGCTTATTCGAAGAAATGGACTTCCAGTAGATTAATGAATCCACAATTTATTCATTTTGTTGTGCACTTGTTGTTGGATGATCGATTTGTTTGGTGGAACTATCATTTTGTGGAATTGTCAGAGTACCAATTTTCAAAAAATGAACAAAAAACTTGTTCTTTCAAGTCAGTTCCCGGTGTTGGCATGCAAAGTGGTATTGATTATTACCTCATTTTCTATGTGAGGACATTTTTGAAAACCTCATGTAAGACGGGATTTTGTAATATTTATGGGTGGAACTATCATTATGTGGAGCAGTGTATGTCTGTAAGTGTGTGTATGTTTGTGTGTGCGTCTGTCTGTGTGTCACGAAATTCATAGCGCCGGTCCCAGTAACAGTGAGACATTGATTTCAAGAAGTGATGTAGGCGGTGTGACGGGAACACAATTGGTGGGTGACAGGAAGTGATATCAGCTGATAAGATACGATAAGAGGCGTTAGAAGGGGGAGGTCACCATATTCATAACGCGGGTGACAGCAGCAGTGGGACGTTGGTTCCGAGCAGTGAAATAGGGGGTGGGACGAAAACATTATTGGTAGGTGACAGGATGTGATATCAGCTGATAAGATCTGATAATGGGCATTAGAAGGGAAGGACTACCAAATTCACAGTGCGGCTCACAGGAACAGTGGGTCCTTGGATCCGAGAGGTGATATAGGGTGTGGGACGGGAACATCATTGGCGGGCGACAGAAAGTGATAACAGTTGATAAGATACGATAAGCAGCCTCGGAAGGGAAGGGTCATCAAATTCGTAGCGCAAGTTACAGCAACAGTGGGACCTCAGATACGTGAGGTGATACAGGGTGTGGGACGGGAACATTATTGGCGGGTGACAGAAAGTGATAACAGTTGATAAGATACGATAAGCGGAAGGGAAGGGTCATCAAATTCGTAACGCAGGTTACAGCAACAGTGGGACCTCGGATCCGAGAGGCGATACAGGGTGATATGATAGTGATACGGGACGGGTACGGAAGTGATAGGAGCTAAAAGTGGCAAGGTAACATGGAAAAATCGCTTCACCGCTCACAACAACAATGCGATCGATATGACTCAAGCATAACTCCTCCAACACACTCACTCCTCACCATCATCTCAGTACCGGAATCATGTACGACCACTAAGTTAGCTCTATTCCAAATGCATGGGGTTTGTTTACAGAGATGTTATGAACAGCAGCAATTGACTTAATCACTCTTACCACAATTATCTTCCATCAACAACCTTAGTGAGGGCCATTTAACGCGTTCCACTGCTGAATGCGGGAGTGCATTCCAAGACGCTTTAAGGCGACAGAATGCATGAATCATAGGCTGCTTCAGCAGCTAACCTAACAGGCTCCATTATTCCCGTGTAGGTTATGAACGTACCAGTCGGATCGCTGGCTAAGGCTGGCTCCCCTCCTTCTGTGATGCGGGGGGGGGGGGCGCTGCTGCTGCTTCTGCGTCTTGACGGAACGAGCGCTGCTTTTCAGTTGTTGGCTGATGCAGAAGATTCCTTTGAACAGTGTGGTTGGTCAACGATCCGTAACTTAGCACGCGGCAAATCCGCATGGCCCGGGCCATGTCACAGAAGGAGGAGCGCCCGGCGACAGCTGGGCGATCCGACTGGTAGAACTATGTTTTAGATGCATGTAATGATGTCGTACAGGTGCGGGGGGAGGGGAGGGGGGAGAGACGGAAAAATCAAGAAAGCAGCAATCGCAGAACCAAAATTTCTGCGGAAGTCTCCCTGTTGAATATTTGGGAGCTTGATATGTTAGTAAGTGTAGGTAGCAAGCAAAAAAGGAGGGGAACCAGCGATTGAGAGTGAGGATGCCCTGTCGTTGGTAACATGCAGGCTCCCGTGTGACGCACATTTTGGCATGATCAGAGCAAAGCGGAGTTCTCCTCACTTCTGTTCATGGGTACAGCTGTGCCTTATGGAGGTGGAAAGGCGCTGTATTTTACGCTGATCGTCCAGACTGCTCTCTAGTTTCAACCCCTAATCCATCCAAAGTGCGGTCATTAATTCAATGTTACAGCCTTCTCCGATCCGAATGGCATGTGTATGTACCATTTCAGAAGCCTTCTAGGTATCTGTTTCCTCTAGGAAAAAAATTCAAAATCGCGGGATGCACCTGTTCTCAAAGGGTTCGGTCAGTGATTTCGGAGCACTTCCGACTTGCAGACACTGGTTGCAAATATTAGGTTGTCCGGAAAGTTCTCAGCGTTTTGTGCACCTAATTTTTGTACATTCACTGCTGATTAAAAACTCATTCTGCCTTGCTTCTCAGTAGCACATCCTGTAGAGAATTTCTTGCGCTATCTGATGGTATAATTGCCGTTTCACCATTGCTTGATAAACCCCTTTTTTCAAGATTTTTTCAAGCATGTGAAAAGAGCACTTCGGACGATTTTTTTCTTCGACTATAAATTGGGGCAATCCGCAATCGAAACAGCTCAACAAATTAACCAGGTGTGGGGCCCAATAGTGCTAGAGAAAGCACTGTGCGGCAATGGCTCAACAAATTTCGTTCTGGAGATTTCAGCCTTGAAGATGAACCTCATAGCGGTCGACCTAAAGCAATATCTGACGAGGATTTAGGGGGATTTTGGAGGCTGACCCATCCCAAACAGTTCGAGAGATAGCAGAAGAGCTAGGCCTTGGCAAATCCACTGTTGCAGATGGTCTGGAACGCATTGGGAAGGTGAAAAAACTCGACAATTGGGTGCCCCACAATCGGAGTGACCGGCAGGAATCGGCACGTCTCGAGGTTCCTTCTGCATTGCTTTTGCGCAGCAGAAACGACCTGTTTTTGGGCCGAATTGTCACCTGTGATGAAAAATGGGTCATGTATGATAACAGGAGACGTTCCGGACAGTGGTTGGATTTCGACGAACCACCGAGGTAATTTTCAAAGCCGAACCCTCACGAAAAAAAGATTCCGCCATATTCTTCAGACCTTTCGCCAACCGACTATCACCTTTTCTAACATTTTCAGAACTCCCTTGCTGGAAAATACTTCATCAATCAGGACCAGGCAAAAAAGCCTTAGTGGATTTCGTGAATTTTCGACCACCCAGTTTTTTACTTTGATGGGATTTCTCGACTGCTGTCACATTGGCAAAAGTGTGCTGATTCGAATGGTGCCTATTTCGATTAAATCCGATGAGTATTAAAAAAGTTACGATCGTTTAAAGTGAAACACCCAAAACGCTGAGAACTTTCCGCAACCTAATAGTATGGGAAAAGGGGCGGTGACACCTGTCGGTGGACAGAAACTGAAGAATGCAAGAAAATAAGAGTTGCAGAACCAACATTATTCCAACCTAATGTCTCTCAGTCACCCATGTGGGTGGATTTCCCCTGCAACATAAGAACACCCAGTATTGTGCAAATTAGTGAACATGTCCTCTTTTTATCGTATATTTTTGCTCTATTCATCAGGAACATATATGAAAGTGCGCAAATCTCCTCAGAGTTCCAGTCTTTCCATGAGGAAGGCAACGGTGGAATCCCATGATCTACGATTCGCTTCTTGATTGTACGACACGCCAGGGAAACCGAGTTCACCAATGTCTGATACATACAGCAATCATAATCATGAGTAGCATACTGTGTCACCAAGGGAATTACCTGCTTTTCTGTGGCCGTTGTTATCAAAGCACTCTCTCACCTCTTACACTGTCCCTGATCACTGGTCATAGTCTATGAAAAAATCCCGTTGTTCAAAAGGACTTTAGTAACTGTGTGCGTAGCTAACGGTATCATGGGACTCATTAGATTCACTTACTGGATTAGATTCACTTCACTTGGAGAGCAGTCCACGATTGGCTGGGAGGTGGAGTCCCCTCCGCGTATAAGGGATACAAGTTTGCAAACGGATAGTTTGTGTCATTCCTCCATTTCAGAGGGCGTGGCAATGTCTGCCATAGCCGGGAACTCCGGCCATAGCAGACAAGAATGCTTACGAAATCATTACTGTTACTGTGCAGCGTTGCTATTAATTTTCTTGAACCTACTGGGCGCGATTTTGAACGGCTCTCATTAGTGCCTGTCTTGCGAGTGATGCTGACTGGAGTCACTCATTTCGGCTGCTGGCGTCATCTATGAAGTGCTATATTGGAACCTGGACTGAGAACTTGTTTCCAGGAGTAGTTCGACCCTTTGAACACGAATGCCACACCTCGCCCCGAATTGCCTGGCGCCGGCGCCAAGATACCCTGGATCCCTCTATCCGCTGAAAACGTGTATACGAGTGTTCTTGGACATTCTGATCGCGATTATGACATTCAGTCTTAGCGCTGACATTAGCGGAGGGCACTACGATCTTCTGCGCTTAGCTGAAGCCGATCCTGGCTTGAAAGAAACACTCTTTCTCACAGGCTCTGCCTTAGCAGGGCGCATATACATATACCATTTTCACTTTAAATCGGACACTTTTCAAACCAAATCGGACACTTTTCAAACCAAATCGGACACTTTTCAAACCAAATCGGACACAAACCAAATCGGACACTTTTCAAATCAAATCGGACACACCCCTTACAATGGGCAGTTGAGAACTAGACCACACTAGGTACTGCTGCAAGCCCCGCCCCAACACCCCCGCCCACTTCTTAGCGCGGCCGTGGTTTTCCAAATGTTTTATGAATTCTGCTTCTTCAATTTTTTTTCACTTTTGCTACTTGACACACACATTCAACTGAATAGGTTTGCTACCGACACATATATGACTCCGCCCACTTCACAATGAAGTGACGTAAGTTCTGAATTTTTATAACTTTTTTCGACGTCGTTTTTTCACACTTCACAAAACGAATATAGCCATGCATTTACACACTAGCACACTAAGCCCCGCCCCTCTGACCACGCCCACTTTCGTTTTTCGCGGAATTTGATTTTTCTTCCGAATTTTCACTTTTTTAGGCTGTGACAAGCGGCCCCGCCCACTAATGGAAGCTCCGCCCACTTTGTAGAAGCCCCGCCCACTTTTCAAAAATGATGCAGATCGGCGAGCTAGTGACCGTACTAGCAGGTTATGGCCTCTCCCGTCACCCGGAACAAAGTTTCCCTTTTTTTCTGGTCTTTCCCTTTTTTTCATTCTATGTGACGGGAGAGGCCATAACCTAGTACGGTCACTAGCTCGCCGATCTGCATCATTTTTGAAAAGTGGGCGGGGCTTCTACAAAGTGGGCGGAGCTTCCATAGTGGGCCGCTTGTCACAGCCTAAAAAAGGCGAACACTCTTAGCCACAATTATCTTCCATCAACAACCTTAGTGAGGGCCATTTAACGCGTTCCACTGCTGAATACGGGAGTGCATTCCAGACGTTTTAAGGCGACAGAATGCATGAATCATAGGCTGCTTCAGCAGCTAACCTAACAGGCTCATTATTTCACCGTGTAGGTTATGAACGTACCAGTCGGATCGCTGGCTAAGGCTGGCTCCCCTCCTTCTGTGATGCGGGGGGGGGGGCGCTGCTGCTGCTTCTGCGTCTTGACGGAACGAGCGCTGCTTTTCAGTTGTTGGCTGATGCAGGAGATTCCTTTGAACAGTGTGGTTGGTCAACGATCCGTAACTTAGCACGTGGCAAATCCGCATGGCCTCGCTGGGCCATGTCACAGAAGGAGGAGCGCCGGCGGACAGCTGGCGTATCGCGGACTGGACTATGTTTAGATGCCTGTAATGATCATCGAACAGGGTTGCGGGGAGGTGGGGGGAGAGATGGAATGAATCAAGAAAGCAGCAATCGCAGAACCAAAATTTCTGCGGAAGTCTCCCTGTTGAATATTTGGGAGCTTGATATGTTAGTAAGTGTAGGTAGCAAGCAAAAAAGGAGGGGAACCAGCGATTGAGAGTGAGGATTCCCTGTCGTTGGTAACATGCAGGCTCCCGTGTGACGCACATTTTGGCATGATCAGAGCAAAGCGGAGTTCTCCTCACTTCTGTTCATGGGTACAGCTGTGCCTTATGGAGGTGGAAAGGCGCTGTATTTTACGCTGATCGTCGCAGACTGCCTCCGTTTCAACCCCTTATCCATCCAAAGTGCGGTCATTAATTCAATGTTACAGCCTTCTCCGATCCGAATGGCATGTGTATGTACCATTTCAGAAGCCTTCTAGGTATCTGTTTCCTCTAGGAAAAAAATTCAACATGGGCGAATGGCCACTTGCTTCTCAATAGGGTTCGTATGTATTTCAGGAGCACTTCCCGGCTTGCAGACACTGTGCAAATTAGTGTGGAAAAAGGGCGTGAACCTTGTTGTGGAACCAGAAACTGAAGAATTCTGAAGAAATATGTAGGTCAGAATCCCAAGCCATTTGTTCTAACCTCGAAAGTCTCCAGCACCCCAGCGTATGGTGGATCTCCGCCTCCGACATAAGCACACCCAGAAATGTGCAGATTAGTGGAACATACTCCCTCATTTACGATCCTTTATTGCTCGCATTTCATCGGAACATGTATATGAAAGTGCGCAAATCTCCTCAGAGTTCCAGTCTTTCCATGAGGAAGGCAACGGTGGAATGTCCATGATCTACGATCCGCTTCTTGATTATACGAACACCGCCAGCGAAAGCCGGGTTCCACCAGATTTCTGAAACATCACAGGCAACAGATTGCTACTGTGTCACCACAGGGAATAATAACTTGGTTACGTGTGGCCGTTGTATGCATAACACACTCTCTCACCTCTTACACTGTCCCTGATCACTGTCAATAGTCCCCTAATGAAAAAGTAGTACCCCTATTGTTATCAGAGAAGTGATGGCTAAAATCGTACACTGAACCTTCAATACTTGACACTGTGCGATTCCACTTCATCAACTCAATGGTCGACGAAAGTTGCACAATCAGATGTCCAGGAGGAATTTCAACAGTCATTCTGAAGGGACAACTCGCATTCGTCAATGAAGCAACTTTCATCACAGAAATGATCACACCAAGGCGATCATTCAAATCATCCAGTAGTGGATTTACATTTTGAGAACGTGTCTAATTTCTTCTCAGATATCTTTACAAAAGTACCGGATCTTTTCGGATTCTTTCCGAATTTCAAAATTATATGAATGTCCATTTGTTTGTTTTTCTGATAATTTGTTTTCTCACAATGTACAGGAAATACAAGCAACTCACATCCCACTCAGACTTGCCTAGCAAAGTTGTAAGAAAAGAAGAAAGCTAAATAGTTCTTCTCTCACTACTTTACTTACTTTAAGTACTTTACTTACTTTCACCTATTCTTTTTCGGGCGGAGTGTATTGGATCTTCCCAAAGTTTTGCAAAGATGACTCAACAGAATTTGCGCATGTAAAATAATTTCCTTTTGAATCACTTTCCAATAAAGGGGAAATAAGCCAAAAATGCTTTGTCTACTGTATAAATAACGTTTTCCTCAAAGAATTTTTGCATTCTTTCCATCTATGCTTTCCTTTATGAACCATTGCCTAAACGAAATAAACGGTTTGAAGCAAAAGACGTGATCCATAAAATCCATTGTGGGTTGATTTGACATTCCTGAAAAATGCACGAGCGCGCACGACTCCCAACGCCTTTTACTTCATCTTCACCGTTCTGGCTCCTCTATCGGTCAAATCGGGAATGAGGAACCGTCTCCGATACTGGATGAAATGCGCTTCAAAATTATCTATACTAGGAGATCAATCGGTCTCTTCCATGGAAGTTTAGCTTAGATGTTGCGTACGCCCCCTCATTCTCAGTACTCGCTTAGTTCTAGCTCCCACGCAAGGTAATCCCGCCCAAAAGGTAAGGGACATAGGATGGACAATATTCATCCTACTATATATAATCCGCTAAGTATGTCTGTAAGTGTGTGTGTGTGTGTCTGTTTGTGTGTGCGTCTGTCTGTCTGTCACGAAATTCATAGCGCCGGTCCCAGTAGCAGACATTGGTTCCAAGAAGTGATGTAGGGGGTGTGACGGGAACACTATTGGTGGGTGACAGGAAGTGATATCAGTTGATAAGATTCGATAAGAGGCGTTAGAAGGGGGAGGTCACCATATTCATAACGCGGGTGACAGCAACAGCGGGACCTTGGATCCGAGAGGTGATATAGGGTGTGGGACGGGAACATTATTGGCGGGTGACAGAAAGTGATAACAGTTGATAAGATCCGATAAGGGGTCTCGGAAGGGGAGGATCACCAAATTTGTAACGCAGGTTACAGCAACAGTGGGACCTTGGATCCGAGAGGTGATATAGGGTGTGGGACGGGAACATTATTGGCGGGTGACAGAAAGTGATAACAGTTGATAAGATCCGATAAGGGGCCTCGGAAGGGGAGGGTCATCAAATTCGTAACGCAGGTTACAGCAACAGTGGGACCTTGGATCCGAGAGGTGATATAGTGATATGATAGTGATATGGGACGGGAATATTATTGGGTGACGGAAGTGATAGGAGCTGAAAGTGACAAGTTAACATGGGAAAATCCGCTTCACCGCTCACAACAACAATGCGATCGATATGACTCAAGTATAACGATCTCAATGATTCCAACAGAACTCATTCCTCACTGCTTATTAGTAACGACATCATGTACGACCGCTAAGCTAGCTCTATTCCAAATGCATGGGGTTTGTTTACAGAGATGTTATGAACAGCAGCAATTGACTTAATCACTCACCA
>MU932429.1:0-15139 GCA_036418165.1 Cooperia oncophora | reverse complement strand
TAGTCAGGACGTTGTTAGGAGGTGTGGTGGGAGCTCACGCCCGCTGCTTTTTCTACCAATAGCGACGGGTACACGTATGAAACAACCAGTGGTAGAAAACGCTGCGGGTGGCTCATTGCATGGCGCCTGACACTGCGCCGACTGATTGCTACGATCGAAACTGTATGTACGTAATGCCAAGAAATCGACTACAAAAAAAATCCTTGATGCCAAAGTGGCTACCCCTTCCAAGCGGTTGAATACGACTCCCTGGGCGGATTCACAGAACAGTGATGTGCGCTGAATGTTGAGCTGTAGGACAGACGGGTAGAAGGGCATGTAATTTCAGCGACGTGGAAATGAATATGAACGATGTCTGACGAGTCGAAGGCGAAGTGGGCATTTTTGGAGGCAGTCGGAGATCGTTTTTAATGGATCGGAAGTTGGAACTATGCAAAACGCGTATTCGAGTATGCTGTCGAGCGAGATGTGATGGCTGCTGTGTGAACCGGTTTTCATTAGAAGATCTGCCTAGCACGAAATAATCAATTTCGACACAAATAGCGAAATTGCGCGAATTCTGGGCCATCGATGGCAAATCACGGAGTACAGGAGTAGTCGATATGTTCGGTGTACTGCCATGAAAAAAGGTCACGGAGGTTAAGCAGATGGGTTGGCCAGGGTTGGATCGTTATTGAACTAATCGTTGCGCTTTCATGCCTTCAAGACAATCTCTACCCTGACCTCTGAGGACAGTCTTCCATGGGCGAAGTGAATGGACCGTAGCTGCAGTAGCTGCTGCTAATTTCTCCGCTGAAAAGCGCACTGGAACGGGCTACGCCATCCTCAGGATGCAGAGCTTGCGTCGACAAGAACGTCCGCTGCAAAACAAGCACTCAGAGGCAGTGAACAACCAGAAGTGAGAGAGCGCAGACAAGTAGTGCGTTTGGCTATAGTTAGGCGTGCGCAGAGTACGGAGACGGCACCAGCGTGTCGCTACCCTTCATATTCCAGTCTGTTCCCGTGCACTTTTGAGCAGAGAAACTGGCTACGAACTCATTCCCTCATACATGGCAAGGAGCAGATGCAGGTGGTAGTGATGCCATTATACTGCTCCTGTGTGCATCTAGGACCGTGCAGTGCTGAAAAGAAATGTACGTAAATCTGCTTGAAATTTGCCGACATTGGGATTGCACTTCAGAAGGGTAGTTGTGATGTTTGGTTCTGTTTGAAGCGCTGCTCACCATTGTCCAAAAAGAATGATATATTTGGTCGGTTCACAAGTAACGGCGTTCTTCCCACACTCGAAATATCTCGCCAAAGATGAAAGGTTTTGCCATAGAGTTTAATACTGTTTTGCAGAAAATTTCTTCGCCCTGTACGATAGTCCTCTTATTTTTTGAAATCTCTCTTTCCACTATAGTTGAAAGTGGCTGAAGCTGGAACAGTCAGGGCGGACAAAATGAGAGTTTTCGACAGCCTCGTCTTTTTGTTGGCCCCTATGTAAAGCAAATCCGCCCCAGGTCGCAGTTGCTTAGTTTATGGCCAAGGGGATATGTCCTTCAGATGCTTATGAATGGTGTATACTTATTCCGCAGTAATTCAACTTCGGCACACAGGCAAGCATCGAACTAATGCTACATTAAAGGCACATTCCGCGATAAAATAAGGCTATGACCTCTCAAATGTGTCGGACGATCCGGAAGGCGATTTTTGAGGCTGCGCTACTTTCAAAATGTGAAAAACGGCAAGAACTCCGCTAGAAGCTGACTAATTAGGCCCATGGACACCCCTTAGGCCCATGCCGACCCTCACCGGCTGCTAGCTACTAGCTAGTAGCCACTATGTTATCTTTCTCTATAACATTTCGGACTGCTTTTTCTGCTGCTTTTCTCCGCTAATCAGATACTTAGCACTTTTTTGTGCCTATTTGAGTTCCGTTTCCCGCAATTTGCGGTCGCGAACTGTGCTTTTAATGTTACAATTTGATGTCCAACTGAGAGGCTACTAGATTACCTTAGATAGTGGAGATTCAGTTAAGGATTGGGGAAATCGTTAGAGGTCATGGAATGTCCTCGTCATCATTAAGCACACCCTTCGTTTTGAATTTTGTGATGTTAGACGTTCAAAAGTTAGGCGGTAGGTTTTCCGGCAGTTCTCGGCTTCCATGTTTACGCTCATGTAACAAGATCTGAATCACCATGTCTTGACGCTTGAGGCAACCTCGAACTGTGCGAGTAGAGGAGCACCCTTTCATCATCACCCACAATGTTTGAGCTTCTCGCCTGAAAATCTACAGAGGCCGGCAGACTAAAGTGCAAAAAAGCTGTTATCGAAAACATCCACTTCCGTGTCGTCGCTGAAGATCCCTTTTCAATGGATAAAATCGCAGCAACCATAAAGTAAAGGTATGGAAGGCAGTGTACACTCACCTTATAGGCGCAGAAAATTCATTCTTCGGAATAGCCCACAACACATTATGAAACAATTCAAACTTTTCATACAAAAAGAATTGTGCGAAAAGATCGCCGTTACTTATGGGGGCACCCGAATAAATATTATCGGCAAGGTTGGCTGGATCGAACGGCCGGAAGCGCTTGCGGATTGGCAAGTATCGATCTTCAAGCTTTTCGAAAGCAAGTTGATGTCCCTGAACTACCGACACCTCGCTGGTGTCGCTCTCAGGCCTGAAGGCACAGTCCACGATTCTATCGCATGGGAGGAGCTTCGACAACATGGAAGGACATTCCCTCATTCGTGCACCCCTCCTCTCGACCGAATCTAAAAACGAGTCGTGAAACGCTTATCGATTCAATAAAGGGAGCAGCGGCTCCTAGGTGGGTAGAAATGCAACGGCAGGCCTGTTTCCGCCCACACGGCCAACGTGTACAGTATTTCAATTGCGTTTTTCGTGTAGTATAGTTCAATAGGCTTCGATTAAAACAACTTAAGCCCAAGTTTTATCAAACAGGAATAGTTCACAAAGCTTATAAAATACGCTACTGTATAATCGACAGCAGGATGACGGGGGGGGGTGTTTTGGTCTGGATAGCATTGAATCTTTCGATAATGCCTGTAGTGACGGCGCTTTCACTGCGAATGTCTATTCTCAGTCAAGAGTTTATTTGTTCATAGTTTAACGTGACATTTTCAAAGAATCAAATCGAGCGTGTCTTCCGTTCACAATCATTTACGCCCAGATACCAAACTCACATGAAAGTCATAAAGTCGAAGAACGGGTGGAATGTGAAACGACGAGAACTGGAACAAAATATAGCGACTTTCCTGTGTGAAATCACTATTACTTTGCTTTGCAGAGAAAAAATTCCTGCACCCATCTCCACTACCCAAAACGAATTGTGATCCAATTCGCGTACAAACGCCCCGAGAGTGTGGTCGTTGCTGTATCATGCGGAGAGTGATTCCCAGACCACGTAGCTTTCAACGGCACAAGAGCGAAACTATCGTTCACTACGCACAGGAAATGGGAAGGGATCGTATTTGCTTTCGAAAAGAATGTTTCGTCAATTCTTCCGCCTTCCCCACTCCGCATTTCCGTAATTTACTGTAACACGTTTGTTTACAAGATTTTAACCATCGGAGCACATCGTAAGTTCGGGATCTCCAACGAGGGGGAGAGTAACCGCATTGTGTACTGAGCAAAATGCTTTGGCCATGGGTGAGGAGCACGAGGCTTCTTTCAGGTTTTGCCGTTTCAGAGTGCTGTGTTCAGACGTGCGGTTAGTCGTGCGGCAGGGCGGAGTCTGGGGAGCATCACTCCACCTTGCCGAGGGTCTACAGAGGTGGTGTACAGTTTTTTCAGTATACAGTCCTGATGGTTGACCGTCTCCGCCCATATGATCAGAGTAGATGCGGCTTGAAATGCAGTAACAGCGTGATTCTTCAAGTCATACGTCATGCGCACTTCTGACATGCTGAAGTACCGTAACAAAAGCTTGCGTGAAGTCGCTGTGTGCAGGGTAGTTGATCTGATGCAGCAAAGGTACGGTGTACGACTACCTGGAAGTAGACGTCGTTCATTGCACGAGATTCTTCCCACCTCAGTCGACTAGTGGGTTCCACTTTGGAAAAGGAAAAGAGATGGGTCAGAGCTCCCGACCCCTCGCGGAGTTCCTACTCTTCACTACACAACTGTCATGTCCCAGTGCGGCTAAATTTTGCGCATTTCATGTTGGCAATAGCCATTGCATAAAAATCTACGACATCCTCACCACAATAAGTCATTGCAGTTGAACGAGGCTAACGAGAATGGTAGGAGCGAAAAACATACAAATAGAAGCAAAAGGTAAACAAACAGAACCATGGAGAAAAAGATAAACACAGCAAATGCATTTAGGGGTGCAGTGTCGCAGATATCGATTTGCTAGCATGAAGGTAATAGACTGGAAAAGTCGTCCAAGCGCCAGTAAACTTGTGTGATGTTGGAGGCGTGAGTAGCCCTACGTGAGACGTTTGCAACGCTTTTTCTTCACAGGCTCGCGAGTTAACAGCTCATGATTGAAATTTGAGTGGAACATACGTCACCTTGCAATCGTGCACGCGTCTTTGGGAGCTTTCCGTCTGATAGAGCAACTTCTGAACTGTCGAAGAACTTAGCGGGGATTAATCCTTGACGCTCCGCATTCATTTAAGGCATGCTAGTCCTGTCCTAATCGACTCACGCTAGCCCGTAGAAACGGTAGCTGGCAAACAGAAAACAAGGATGTCCTTATTTTAAAAAGTCGAACTATTGGGTTGGGCACATAAGTAATGGCGTTTTTTTGTCACACAATTTTTTATATGAAAAACGACAATTGTTCCCAATATGTTCTGCACTGTTTGATAGATAATTTCCTGCTCTATAAGATAGTGTGGTTCCTCCCTACTGTTTCATGATTTCCGCCGACTTTTATTTTATTAACAGGAAGAATTCGGGTCGACCCAAAAGTGAGTTTTCGACAACTACTTTTTGAATTGTATCTCGGCTCTCAATCTACAGAAGAAGCTCAAACCTTGTGGTATATATGACCAAAGAAAGATGCGTCTTATGACAGCTTGAAGTTGGTTCAAGCTATCAAGTGGTGGGAATTCGGACCTTGTAAAAGAGCATCGCGTGGGGGCCATCTTGCCTGCGGAACCCATCCACTAGGTTTTGAACTTCTCCACTCAAGTGAAGGTGATACTTGATGACGATAAGGATGCATTCTATGACCTCTAACAATCCCTCAATCTTTGGCATGACTCTCAAGTTAAGGTAATTCTGTAAGCTCTCAGCCAGGGCATTAGGTTCGATGCTTTTCTGTGAGGTCGAAACTGAAATCTTCGAATCACTCAAAGTATTATAGGTATTCCTAAGAAACGTAGCCTTCCAGCCATCTACCTAGCAGCTGGGCCCATGCGGTTTTAGCTTTTTAATTAGAGTCATAAAAGAGAGGCTGTCGAAAATGCTCAATTTCGTCGACCTGACACTCCATTTTTATCACTAAAATATTAGTGGAAAGAGAAACTTGAAGAAAACTAAGAAGACTATCGTGTAGGGCAAGGAATTCTCTGCAAAACGGTATAAAACTCAATGGCAAAACTTTTCTTCTTCAGCGCGATATTTCGAGTGGGAAAAAACGCCATTACTTATGGGCCAACCCAATGCAAGCGTCAAAGCTATGTGAACTCTTTGGGATTTGAAAGAATTTGCTTTCAACTCGCAGGAGAGGTTGTCGGCGCAGTTCGGCGACGGGGGGGCATTTCGCTTTTTTTGCCACTTCCCAGTGTTGAGCCATCAAGGGAGCTTTACGAGGGTTGACAGGTTTTATCGTAGTGGCTGAACGAGCTTGCTCTAGCTAAGAAATTCACAGGTTCCACCAGAGTGAGACTTGTAAACCGCAATTACTGAAGGTGCGAAAGTGCAAAATGCCCGCCTCCCCTCGCCGAACAGCGTCGTGGTTGCCTCAGAAGAGAAAGTTAGAAAGTTATAGTATAAAAAACAAAATGAACTGCATTCCCAATGGAAAAAGATAGTTTGGGCTTGCAAGAGAAAAGAAAAATGTGGAAAAATGCCAACTACCAACGTGAAAACCGTTGTCTTCAAGAATTCCACCAACACAGCAGAGCAAAAAGAGAAAAAGTGCTCTGACAAATCCAGTCGTGTGGAACCCCAGATTTCTTCCAGTTTTGCAAAAATGGGTGGATTCTCAATTGCTCCAGATACAGATCTTTGAATAAAAAGAGCAACTGTTACGAGCAGCGAATATCTGATAAGATCTACAGTAACACGGGCTGTAGAAACATCACGAGATCAAAGAGCAAAGCGAAAAATAACCTTCAATTTTGTGCAGGCTCTCTATTTTTCGCTTACAGAATTGACACAGATGAAAAGCGTTAGCTGCGGAGAGGAGCAGCGCGAAAAATTCTCTGAAGTTCTATCGATCGTTCACCTAGGTCGTGTTAGCGATGTCCATCGCCCCACGAGTCGGAAACCGGTCTGGCGCAGCGCCACCGTCGAGATGGTCAGCCGTGCCCGGTTCGGGATAAGCCGCGTGAGATAGCTTCCAGACGTGTGGACCGGCATTCCGCTACTCAATCACCATGTCACTTATTACTTCTGAATTAAATGAAGTTCCTAAATTTTTGAAAATGGCGCTTCTGCTCGGGGTAAATTACTTCCCTGGCAGTGAGTTTAATGTGATTTTTTCGGCATAATCATCTCCTCCAAGGAGCACTCATTCAGGATCCTTCGTAGCGCGCACATTAATGCGGTTTTTTTAATGAGACCCGTGCCCCCACCCGCTCCCCGAAATCTGTTGGACGAAGAGGTCCTTCTCTGGTCATTACCATTGGCCCCTCTTAGAACAACCAAGTGCGACCCTCTCCCTGCAATGGGACGATGGCGCACCCTGAGTGGCAGGATGCTCCACTATCACGTGCACTGTAAAAGGATAGGAACAGGATCATGCCTGCGAAACTTGGGACAGTTCGGCGTCAGGGCGGGGCATATTGCCACTTTTACTGCTTTTTGCCTTCGACAATTCGAGCAGTCCAACTTCGCCATACATGCATCAGAGTTTCCGAGTTGAAAGGTTTCAGTCACTGAGTGGCTCGATGAGCTTGCTCCACTCACAGATTACAGGTTTCACCAAGAGTGGAGCCTGTAAAAACGAACTATGAAACAAGCTAAAGCTGCAAATAATGTCATCTCCTCCTCCCCTCCCCCCACCGCTCGCCGAACTATCGCCTTTTCAGCGATTATAGAGCGTTCTTGCTCCTGTCACTCTATGGGGAGCTGCTCATGTAAGACATCTTTTTGCAGAAGCGTATTCTAATGATGTTTCTGAGAAAAATTAACAATTTTGGACGAAGTTGTACGAGAAGACAAGAAGCGATCAGAATAAAAACTGAAGCCAAGACCAAAAACAAGCCGACCGCTCGCGACGGAATTAACAGCATCCGTTCCC
Organism: Cooperia oncophora; assembly: GCA_036418165.1. Classification (NCBI taxonomy): domain Eukaryota; kingdom Metazoa; phylum Nematoda; class Chromadorea; order Rhabditida; family Trichostrongylidae; genus Cooperia; species Cooperia oncophora. The sequence goes on along the minus strand of MU932429.1, from coordinate 7,712 downwards.
TGCTGCGCGTAACGCCATTTTATTGTTTGAGGGCCTACCTGATGTGTGCAGTGTTCCACTAATCTTCCGTCTATAAACTGGTGAAGAGTGAGTTGATAAGAGAGAGAAATGCACCAACAGAGGTAGAACCATCCGCCACCTTTTCTTCAGCTTAGGCACATACAAAAAAGGTCAGCCATGGGATTCTACATAAAGCATTTCCGAAGGTTTTTGTTTATCCTTCACCACTGTGTCTATTACGACCCCACCATTACTATTGAGCCGACATTCTTATTCTACCGCCGCCGGCTGGAACTGCCTTCAAACATCTTATTGAGTCATATGAAAGGTACTCTGTTGTCGTAGACGCTTATCACGCTGCGACAGGCAGCTCTTCCTTACTAATCGGCCCCAAATCCGTCCATTATTGATTGCGAAAATGGTCTCAGGCGCAGCTCGGCATTATCCGTGAGCGTCTCTATCCTGTTATATGTCTCCACTCCTCATTTCGTTGGACGCCTTGCCGTCTCAAAACTTCGTCCCTTGTTTGCCCTAAGATATGCGATGCTACAGTTGGCATAAGAAATTATGTCAAGAGTCTGCGTGCGAAGTGTCGGCGCATATGACGCAACGGCGCTCAACGTGACTTTTCAGCTGCCTTAGGTGCAACTTGAAATAATGTTCCACACTTGCAGTGCTGCACATCCTAGCGGAATCGATCAGCGATTCTAGAAAAGTTATTTGCCAATATTCTACACAAAATGCATAAATAAATTCAACACAGTGAACGATGCCCAGTGGTCGGAGCCAATTCAAAAAAAGGGCAACTTGAAGAGTAAAGGATTACAACGTCAGCGCTTCATAGTAGTACAATAATAAAAATGCTGAAGGCTGTGCGAGGCAAAGGCGGTTGAAAGCGAATGCGAAATAGGATAGAAATGAGTAAAGTTGGATATAAAAAAGTTTCAATCAGACTAATTGCTGGTCCAATAATTTGCTGGCAAAATGCCGGCATGAAATCGGGCTAGGATAGAACCAGAGAGACGATATAGCAAGGCCAAGCACGTAACCATAACATGTACAGCTAACGGACAGGGGAACTGAGGGGCTTGAGGCGCAAACGGTGAGGCCAGGCCTGCTTGTCAATAGGCGCTTATCCATTCAGAAGGACAGAGTTTATTTATACAGGTGTGAACAGCCATTTTACACGTCCCCTCAGTCATCGTTAAATACGCTGCAGAGAGGAGGGGAAGCCAGAAAAGTCGCAAGTTGCAACCCTTTTGTGGCGGTATGAAAAGCGCTATAGCGCGGAAATGAGCTTTATTAGATCATATTTCACAAACACTGCTTCGCACTTCAGCCGCACCATCTGATGCGAACCCTAAGTCCGAATGTAGGTATTCAGCTTGCAAGCAATGCAACGAAGACTCGCGTGATTACACTTGTTCAACTCAAGACAACGATGCCATTTCGCTCAATAACTGAGATATCAACCCAAGATCATTCCTACCAATGCTTCAAACGGCGTACGCAGAAAAGCCAACGCGTCTCAGGCATCATTCGGCACGAAAATCTGCAATTTTGGGAACAGACTTGGGTTCGATTCCTGGTTTATCAAATATTTAAATGACCCAGTGGTAGATTGGAGCAATAAACATATAAAATCGGATCGCCATCCCAAGAGATACACCAGATTTCTAGAGTGAACTGAGCTTCTAAGCCATGAGAACGGCAATCGTAGGTAATGCGTCGGGGACGGAGATAGGAGGCCCGGCTCCGCCGCCCTATACCGTTTGTGGAAGTTAAAAGAGCGAAAGTTTCAATGATGAATGTTGTTTGGCCCGCCCAGCGGCAATCTGGACCGTATTCATAGCCCGTGAGAAAAACGAGAAAAAAGGCATTCCCCGAAAAATAACAACAGAATATGCGTATGGCGTGTAAATTATAATTAGTATTGACAGGTAGATGCAGTTCGGCTCGTTGGCGGGCATTTTGCATCTTTCGCTACTCGATTGTGCTGTCGGCCATCAATTAAAGGTAAGTGAAACCCTATTCGAGGCATGGTCAATGCAAATTGCAGGAACCACTTGTCAAGCACTGTAAAACAATCAACACGGCTACGGGAAGCAGTGAAAGTGCAAAGTGTCCCCTCCAAGCCGAACTGTGCCTGTTTCTCTACAACACATGACTAGAAGAACTCGAATCATGCCTGCTCTATCAGAATACGCTATAACATAGCACCTCATCCAAACACTATTATGCTCAGCAATACTTCGATCCATACGATGAAGTCATGATAATTGTGCGAGCATTTTAAATATTGGCTCCCAATCCGGAGGTGGAGCCAACCACCTTCCATCCTCAGTTTTCATATGGGATCGATCACTTGAGAAATGTAACAAATACTCAGCGCATGGAACCATACGAAAGTACCTTAAACTTTCAAAGTTTGAATAATTGCAGGATCCTGAGATAAAGTAGGTTGCTCACCTGCCGTACTGAGTGGAATTTCCACCTCTTTGGGGTTGAACACTTCCAATCCAATATTCATCAAATGTACAAGGGAACGGCAACCGAGTGTCCAAATCCCAAACAACAGCACTGCCTTCGTCCAGTTGTTCCAGCATTATCACATGGTAATCCCACACCACAAAAGGTCTGAACGTAGCTGTAATCCAGTAGCCTTTCGCTGCATTTTGCCACATCAACAGCGAGGGAAATAAATGGAGGCATCATTGAGCGCTGCAGCGTTTGTTGGAATCGTGGAAGATACGGATCTTAGCGCAAGACTAACCTTTACGACATGATGCCGTTTGCCGAAATAACCGGTATGCATTCTTCGAATTTCGAATAAAACACAAAATCGTGAGCGTTCAGTTATGGTACCCTTCACAGCGCTGAACAAAGAATAGTCAATGATGATAGACTATGATCTCTTTGCGGACGGCAGCTGTCTAATCTTATGCCACTGCACTTGCGGGACAGAGAAAAGCCTAAGTTTTGCTCCGAATGGGAAGGCTGGATATAAAAGCTTACCCCTTCATGCGAAATCCGCATCGGATAGCGAAGACGAATAGGACAGAACCACGGCAAAAGGTTTCAATCAGCACGTTCATGCTGTTAGTGGAATCTTTCGACAAGCGTTTGAACTTCTCCTCAATAAGACCCCCCCCCCCTCCCTTCCGATCTCTCATCGACTGACGGTTTCACCTGATATTTCCAATTCGCACCAGTTTTCCTAGAAAACTGCGCGCACTTCGCAATCTCTTCTTCTGCGTACGGCGCGCTTCACGATACCATTGACCTACATTTCCTTATTTTCAATCAACTACATTTTGGTATATATAACTGATATAGCCCTCTAACCGCGGCGAGGGACGAATGTATAGCGCGTTTCCCTCGTGGACACTTCCTCCCTCCACGCCCAACACTCGCTATCGATCGCCATGCCCAAACAACACGACGTGCCCTGGGTTTCATTATACGTGATAAATTATGCCCTTCTTCGTGTGTGCAGGACTTCTGCCGGTACTCACTGGATGTGCAATAAAGGGAGGAGGCCGCTTTAGCGGCAACAGGCGACGCTCCTTCCGTCCAAAATATCGATCCCGCGATTTTTTAACACAACACACACCCCCAAATTTCCCTGCATACACTGGCAGAAAAAGACTAAGGGAAGCAAAACCAGTCAAGCACAACTTACCTATAGACATTTTCTTCGCAATAGCACTTAGCATAATCGCAATCATCTCGGGAGCCAAATAAGGGGGGCATATAGGCACCAGATTCTTTTGGAATTTAAATCACCACATTCTACACTAAAATCAGAATTGAGTCAACTCACTGACAACGAGTGTCTTTACAAAACTCGCCGATATCACGGTATTTCGCATGGAACAAAAACACGGTATGGCAAAATATCTTTATTATTAATTATCATATACTATTATGAAAATGAGAATAAAACCTGAAATCTGTGTCTCAACGTAACGCAATATGTCTAATCAAGCAATTCATGACGCGGTCGCGAGGTGTAAATCGTAGATAACCCATATGTAACGAAAACCTCGACTTTAGTACTGGTGAGGATAGAGCTACAAACAGCCAAATAACAAGAAAATCAAAGGATACCCAGGTATAAATGGTTAATTCTAAAACTGTTAATGCGCTAAGATAAAACCGGTTATGCCTATGCTCACCTATTTCCTGACAGTCAATAAAAAACTAAATTTCTAACTCTTAAAACAACAACTCCTAACATTCTACACATCGAGCTGCATGCATGCCGCTCCAGAATCGAAATGTCTTTCAATGGCAGGACGTAACTCTTCATTAATGAAGCGCATTGTTTGCGATTCACATCGACCAGTAAAACGAATCGGCTCGTCTACCAATGCCATCACACGGTCTCGGACCTAAGAAGAAGCAATCAGTCAAGGTAAAAGTTTGCTATGTGTAAGCTCTCCACTTCCTTACCGAGTCAAAGAATGGATCTTTCAGGATATCCTCCATATGAACAACTTCAGTGGCCTGCTTTTTCTTAGCTTCAAGGGCTGTTTCACGAATTACTGCGTGGGCCTTAAATAGTAAATTTAGTCCAACATCGCTACTATGATAAAACCTGCTCATAGGGCGTTTTCGGATGGTCTAGCTGCTATTAATTTAAGGGCGCAATGGCAGCCATTGCCACTACCACTGTGTCTCTGTACTGCATCTTCTGCTCCGAACAACTCGTCCGCACTACTCATGTCCTCAACTATTAGTCTGCGAAAACACCCTGTTACGAATGACTAGTTTGGTGTGTAGGCTTGACCATGGTACAGAATGACCGACCAAGGTCTCGGTATTTATGACGAAAATAAGGACCACCTACAACATATACAATTTTACCAAGCTTCTGTATTTCGCTGAAAGAATATTCGCAGGCAAGTGGCACGTTAAATCCTCAAGACGTTTAAGATCAATACGCCTAGCAGGACAGAATTTGGCGCCTCTGAGCAGGCGCTGCGTGGCGCCTTTTCCAAGAAAGGTACCCTTATAGCGCCCTATCAAGCTGCAACATACCGACCCGGACCTCACTGCGCCCGCCAGCCCCGAAGAGTTGACTGATTCTGATGTTCATATCGTTTCATTTGCGTAGTACAGTATGAAGCAAAGGAATTGATGTGAAGCGGCTGCGGTGTTCATGGATATATGAGTACACATGCAGTATTATCTACCGTAGCGGTTATTGGCACGATGCCAACGGGAAACTCGTCCGAAACTGCTATCTGACTCGTGTAGAACGGGAGCTTTTTCGCAGGTTCCGACCGTTTCATCCCGCCTTTTCGCCATTTTCCCCACCATATAGCACTCTTGCTACCATTTTCGACCGAGTACCAAATTATCGTGCCTTATGTCTTTAAGGACATTCAGCGATTGAGGCAGGACTGTGATTTACCTAATTGGCGAAAGGGTACCCTGTCAGTGTTGCTGTCTTTTCAACATGCGGACTGACAAACCGGCACACTAAATTAGTGATTCATATACTATTAGGTTGGCGGGAAAGTTCTGTCACTTTTTCGAACTCAAAATATTTGTCCATTACCTGAAGAGGGGTGAACGGTAATGTGAGCACTTATACATCAAAGAGTGGTCTTTCTATTAGTACCACTCGCTTGATTCCTGCTTCTTCTTCTGCAATATGGACAAGAATGTTATCCGCTACCATCGCCACCGACCCCTCCAAATGCTTCTGATAGTGCAGCGCACTTCCAAAAAAGTTCTAGCCGTTCCTCATGCAATAGAGCTGGAGCTGGATAGCTCTCCCCTTGCAGTGGTGTAGCACAGACATTGCTCCTTCTAACTGCGAGTTGCCTCCCGTAATCAATCATTACGTGGACGAGAAATTACGAGAAAACCTCGAAAAGTCTGAGTTCAAGCCAAGATTGAGATGATGTCCAACTTTGTATCGCGCCTCCCTGCTGAAGCATCCAAAGTTATGAGTCCAACTTTGCATTGCGCCTCCCCTTGCATTGCGGAAGCGATGGATCCATAAGGTGCCCCTTAAAACAGTAAAGGACCCGCAGTAGTATTGCTGTACAATTTGTCTTACATGCCTCTCTACAGAAAGAAAAGCAATTTGAAAAAAGTATTCCCGCCAACCTAATAGAAAGATTTCTCAAGCCAGTAACTGAGGATTCGAGTGGTATGGACGAGTTATCCGGGTAGATGATGCAATGCATCACGTCGTGTGGTTCGTATCGTCTATGGCAACCAGCATAAGGCCGCGTTCACACAGCGCGCTCGCGGCCTTAAAGCTGGCCGCACCACGAAAGCCTTCCGTTGAAAGCAGCAAATAAAACAACCGATATAGAAGAAACGTTCACCTTCTGCCTGTCGACACCTTCTTCTGTCAGCCACATCATCGCTTTTTCCAGCCCAAGGAATGGTAGTTCTTCACGCACAATTCGCGCAACGTTTTCTGTCTGCACAGTAAGTCCCTCGAAGATGTTCTGAAAAGAATAATCAATACATTCACTTTGATATTATTTCTTTCAAGCTATTCCGGGAAAAAATTGAATTCAATTAAATTCAGTTTAATTATAGTACAACTCGCAAACTAGCAGTACAACCGCTGCGGGAAGTAGTACACAGAGAACCGGGCCAGTGAAGGCTCTTTGCTTTCATTTACTCAATAAACGAACGAAAGGCTGGTCGCTTGGTGTACGTGAATAAACTCAAGCAAAACCTCAGGGTACCAAGCTTCGCGGAAAAATCTTTTTCAAGCTTGGATTCACAAATTCATTCCTTGTTCACCTCATTCCCTGAATAGTTCACCTGTAGTGTTGACAGCATAGCCTCTGTAGTGAGTACTGAATCCGGTATGAGCATTCGGCGGTTGGCTGAATCGTCCAAAGTTCGTTCTAGGCCCTGATCGCTCAATATATTCAGTGCCTCCTGAAATGGAGCTGTGGCGCGGACTGCTAAGAAGAAATAGAGAATAACCTATGAGCATAGCAAACCTGCGGAGCATGTATAAGTTTCCTGGCTAGCGAACAGCATCGTTCACTTTTCATTGGATTTTTCTTGTAAGGCATAGCGGAAGACCCTATCTGATCCTAAAAGAATCGCAGTTTTTCAAAAAGAACAAGTAGAGTTGAAAGAAAAATCGGCGCTGTTCGGTTCGGTTCGGAGGGAGGCATGTGCTCGCTGACTCGTTCCTTTTGTTAGTTCATGTCAAATGACAGTTCTCATTTTGGTGAGACCTGCAGATTCCTGCGAGGCTACGAAATGGTGCAAGTGAGCCACCTTGGTCTGAGGAGCTTGCAGTTTCTGATAAGAGGGTTTCTACAAGCCAAATCAGTACCATTCGGTGCCCCCACCAGGCCGAACTGCGCCGAAAGTTCTAGCTGGTCTGAAAAATCTAATGTTATACGGCTGTGGTATTGATAATTTCGCTGCCCCTTCATGCATACGAACATCTAAATCTAAAATGGTGGGCCGTCGTGGGCGCAGCAGAATCCTGAAACTACTTCGCCTTCACGGCTGTGTCGCAATCGTGCCCGATTTCGTGCGATTTTTTTACAAGAACAGCTATCTACCAAACGCACCTTCTCAAAGGGTTCGAGAAGTTCACCCATAGCTTGTAGAACGCGAATGTCGGTACAAATCTTCTTCACCGCTGCACCAATTGCAGCCAGAGCGAAAATCAACTGCACGTCCTTAACTGCATTGTTTATACTGATGGTTTC
>MU932428.1:0-18729 GCA_036418165.1 Cooperia oncophora | reverse complement strand
CACTACCTCGATGAGAGGACAGAGGCAAAGAATACGTAACTTGACGCAATGTGGCATAATGAAGCACTTTCAGGGTTTTCCTCAAGGCACGGGGACGACGGCAAGACCGCGAATAGCTTATCTCACGGCTTATGATCCCGTCAGCCATGGTAGACACATTCAAACCGTTCAATTTCCCTGAGTCGAGGTCTGACGCATGGCGTACCCTGAAGGGATTGGTCATCAATTACCGTTTTACTCTAACACATCACCAAAGCACTCTGAGATTCACTTGAGCAGTGTTATCGCCTAGACAAGATCCGCTCCCTTTTTTGACAACCCTTAAACAAAGGATAAGGAAATGTTTTGTTCGGAAGAATCACAAGAATGGTGTAGAACATAGGAGAAAAGGAAGAAGGAAGAAAAATAAGGAGCGCAGCGGTACAAGAAATCGGGAGATCTGACAAAGGCATGCGGTCTCAGACATAGCACGGATAATTTCCATACATAGAGGGAGGCGCCTATAGGTCAGTAGGAGGGACGCAAGAAAGGAAAGAGCATAATAAATAGAGCAATCGATTCACGACACAGTACGAAATTGGTGAAAAAATTTCTTTTCTCGAAAAACACATGCTCCGCTGCTCTCATGTTGGAGGAGAGAGTGAGAAGTCGTCCAAAATTGAACTCCCGAAATTCATCCGGATCGAAACAAACGAGAAAACCGGAGCTGAAAATAGACAAAATAAAAGAGACTTCAGTTGTTTGGAGGGGCCTGTGCTCTGCCGTCGCACAGAAGTGCTAGTACTGTTCACAGTCCGCGACGCTGGCCATTCTGTCGCGCGTCGCGGGCGATTCTGCAAGCGTGACATTAGTCGTGGGGCACGAAAAGGCGAATCCAGCCCCAGTGATGAGCGAACAATAACGATGACAAACACGCTTCAACCCTAATCACGGAATTGTCTGAATTGCATGATGGAACAGCTCGGGTGGTCGCGAACTATAAACGTTACCTTTAAAAAGCGGTCCGCGTTGACCTATGAAAATGCAACAGGGTTATGTGGATGCGGTCCGGATATGGATAACCCTGATACCCGCTTCGCAGACGCAAAACTATATTACAGCAAAAAGGAATTAAGGCGCCAACAGTTGTTAGTCGGCTACCCCATTTTTCAGTGACTCCGCCCTCCAGACCCCGCCTCCATAAGTCGGCCCTTCTCAGCCAAAGTAATGCCCGGGCAGTGGATAATTCAATGTCTTTTTACTCATATCTTTTTTTTACTCACTTCAATGTCTCTTCTAGAATCATAGGGTTCATTACTGGGAATAAGTCGACGGGAATTGTCACAGCGCACGGTCTTTTAGGTCTTTCACCTCTACAGTAGTTCGAGGCTAGAGGAGGCCTGACGAATGCGTTTCCAACGTTCCTTTTGGCATTTTCTCTTCATAGATGGTTCACTTGCGAATTTTCTTCCATTCGACGACCACCTATGCTTTTTATTGCGGACGTGCCTTTAACGGTAATTAATCTACTTGGGATACTACACGCTTCTAGCGCTACTATAGCGCTGCTGAATGTCCACATTAGCATTTCCCTTTCTAATATGTTTTTGGGCATATATCGTTGTCTTAGAAGGGCAGTTTAAAAAGAGCTTTCTGTCCATTCCAATGCTATGAAAATGCAAATGGAATGTAAAACGGGTTTTTCATTGTGCGTCCAGCAAATGAATGGTACAGAGCACTGGAATGTGCGAGAAAATAGTGCTGTTGGGCGAAGAAGTCCCTGACGACTATAAGAGGCGCCTTCCAACAATTTTCTTTGCTCTCTATTCGTGTGAGGTCCAGTTCCCCTACAAAGTGTTAGATGAGAGCAGCTTTGTAGGAGTGAGACTTGTCAAATTTTCAAACTCTTTGCACCTACTCACTAAGTAGGATTCCCCGAATCGAGTTTCATCTTCATGTCCCACTCGTGAAAAAGAGATCCATCCGATGGCGCACAAAGCGGGAAGATGGCCAACACTCCCGATTGCATTGGTCACCACGGTCCTGAGTCCAAAAAAAATCAGACGGCAAACCCCAGACCAGCCCACCCCTATCCTCCTTCCAACCCCTCTTACCCTTTTCATATTATCAAAAAATGTTGTGATTCGCTCCGAACATTCACTGACTGCGTCATTTCTTTCCTTGCTTACTGCATTTCGCGTTATTCGGTGATGTTCCTCTGATCTTCTGCGTCTTTTCGCTGCCATCCCTTGAAGGCAGTTGGCACGATAAATCGCTATACAGATGTAGGATTTATACGACTGGCTTAACAGAATTCCGTGACCTCGGACAGGCGCTCCGTGGCGCCTTTTCCAAGGAGGGTACCCCTATAACGCCCTATCGAGCAACAACATTCCGTCCCAAACGCCTTCCTCGCCCGCCCGCCCACAAATGGACGCTCGTATTCATTCATTTGCTAAGCAAATTATGAAGCGAAGGGATTGGTATGAAGCGGCCGTGATGCTGCATGCATACATGGGTACACATATGCAGCCGTATCTTCGGTAGCGGTGATTGGCAAGATGCCTACGGGAAACTCGTCCGAAATCGATTTTCAAGTCACTGAGAACGGAGGCTTTTTCTTCGCCGGATTTTGACCGTTTCACTCCGTTCTTTCGCCATTTCCCCACTACATAGCGCCCTACTAGCATTTTAGGCCGCCAACTGCCTTTAAGAAGTATAAACAGTAGTGGAGCTCGTCCTCGTTGTTGAAGATCATGAAGAGGCACAGTTCAGCAAGTGGAGGGGAGAGTGAATTTCGAATTTTTGCTGCTTGCGAGTTCCGGTTTACGAGTCTCATTCTAGTGAAACCTGTGATTTCTGTGAAGCTGGAGCAAGCTCGTCGAGTCAAAACCATTTCATTGCTTCACAAAAGTTGATAGATAACCCTTACAACAGTTGACAGGTGGTCAAACATTGGTTGGTATTGTTTCGTGACTTCACAAGACTTCACAGGTCTTTACTGGTGGCTCGTCACGTCGATGGGGAGTTGAAGTGCGAAATGCCCCCTCCTGTCGTCGAATTGCGCTTCATAAAGATATCGATGGGTAGCCGGAGTTTGATACTTGTTGGTGTCGAAAACCCATGCGGTTTGCCCCTTTGCCTGGATGAGCTCTCATCGAGCTCGATGAAATAGGCGGTGCAGTGGGGCGCGCCAGAAGAGCCCCACCGCACCGCCTATTTATTTAAGCCCAGCGTTTTCTACCAAGTAGTCACTGACCTGAAATGGTAGCGAGCTGAGAACTAGAGAACTACGTTGATATGGACTGTAAATGGACCATTAGAAGCACCAAGATCTGGTTGCGAGACTATATCTTTTCCCTGACCCTTCGCGAAACCTTTCAGAGCAGACAGACAGAAGACAGCGACTTTTAAAGGCAAAGCCCGCGCAGGGCACATCGTTGTTGGGGAATCCCCAATAAGGGGGGGTCGTATTTGGTCGCCAGGAGGGGGGTCGTATTTGATCATTTTTGGGAGGGGGGTCGTATTTACGTTTTGGCGTTGTGGGAGTGGCGGTTGACTTTTGGTGATTTTCCTGTTTCATGCGTACTATATGCCTGCCCCCCCCCCGCTCGACAGCAAAATTTTTGGTAAAAAGTAGGGAAGTTTTCGAAGTTTTCGGGAAATTTTAGAAAAAGGCAATTTTATGAAAAACCTTCACCCGTCGTATCAATTCGATGAGGGTGGCACAGATGGCTGGGGGGGGGGGTCGTACAATTCCCGAAGGGGGGGCGGGGGTTGTGTAAGAGTCGACTACAAATCCCCCAACCGGATTGATGTGTCCTTGAGCCCGCTACATTCGCCATCACCATAGTGGCGATGAGGAGTATTGCATATAGATGACAGCCGGTTGCCTGGGTAACTCGAACAGTGAAGAAGAAGAGTTGAACAAAAGCATGCGAAATGCTCTCAAATAAACCTTCGTTCCGATCCCAGTTTGGTTTGTATACATGCCCAATTGACTCCATCTCCAACCATACGCACTCATCCGCCCACAGTAGAGTCCCGATAAGGCGGCTGTTTATACTTTGCGGCAGCGTAGCGTAGCGCTTCCAGCGTACGCCAGCGGCAGTGTCGGGGAAAGGATAGATATCGATCTAGCGTTCCCAGCGTCACCAGCGTACGCTAGCGTAACGCTAGCGTAGCGACCGGCACGGGAAGCATACGTATCTGATCTAGTGCATTTGTCTCTTTACTTTTCAGCTTCCAGCGTTTCTATATGAGCGTTTCACTAGCGGTTATTCGCTAGCGTTTTGCAGCGCGGGGCTAGATGAGTATGAGAACAGTAGGAGGAGCACAAAAATACTCTCGCATACTCTTCCTATACTCTCCAGCACCGCCGCGTGCAAAAGCGCTAGCGAAGACCGCCTCATTGGAAGCCGGGTAAAGCGCTACGTCGCTGCCGCCAAAGTATAAACTCATCCTAAAAACTTACGATCGTACCGAATGGCAGATTCACATGCTTCTTCGTTTGGAGCTTCAGTATTTTCCACTGAAAGACAGGCCTTTGAGGTGGGTCTGGAGCGGAGTCACCGGAAAGAAGGATACGTCACTGGACCTATATTACGTTATAGCGCCCCTCCCTTACGATTTTTTGTCGCGAAACCGGTACAGGGTTGTTCTTCAAGGACTACACTACCCTATCACCGTCGTATTTTCAACTCCTATACCTGATCGCGGACCGTGCCCTTAAATCGTGGTAGTCATGGTTCAAAAGACCAATGCTGGCACCAGTGACTTGATAAAAGCCAGGCGCGCGGGCTGGCCAATATAAAAATAGCGTTCACGTCTGGACAAGGATGGTAGATGGTTGCACTTTAGTCAACGCTATGTTTCAGCTGGCTAAAAAAGGTGTAGTATAAAACAGCTTCGAATCTGGAATGAAGTTCTGAATCGAAAATCTTCCCAGACCGCTTGGAATGATTAAATCCTGGTAGGTATTCTGACGAAAGTCTCTCAGGCTTCTTGCTAGTTTTCCAGAGAAAGCCGTCCTCTCCACCACCGAAAAAGGACCAATTCGTCCCGCGTTTAAGCAGTTCCTAGACTCTTTTCTTACACAAGTAGTGTGGTTGTCAGTCTCTGAGGTTGTCCCTTTTTGGCGGCTCCACAGTAGTTGACAAAGGTACTGCAGCCCATAAGCGGCAGTTCTGACGCCTTTCTAGTTGCATCCAAGTCCAAGAGCAATTCATGCCACACGTTCAAATTCTATATTTTTATTATTTTTCGCTTCTTCCACTGTCAGATGGTATCAGCATTGAATGACGCGAAGAAACGACTAAGCTGCTTTCATACTTTGCGTCAGCATACGGCAGCGCTTCGAGCTTACTACACCAGCCACTGGGAAAGTATAAGTATCGATCCAGCAAACGCCAGTGTACAGCTGCTTTTCATATACTGGCACGCGGCGCGCGCCCATTGCCGCGCGCGACGAAGCGACAATTTACGATTCTCTTGCTCGTCACCCCACTAGCATGCGTTGGTGGATGCTTGAAACGTTGGATCGATATACTCACTTTCATCGTTGCTCGGAACTTGCTGTATGCTGGCGTACGCTAGATTGATACTTATACTTTCCTAGTCGCTGGCGCTGCATTACCCCCGAAATGCTGCCGTGCGCTGGCGTATGCTGACGCTCAGTATGAACGCAGCCTTAGCGAGCCAAAGCGATATCCTGCCGCCTTGAACCAGAGGCGGCAGGATATCGCTTTGCTGGCATAAAACGAGCAGGTCTGGAAACCTTGTGCAGTGGGGCTCCTGGGGGTCCTCACGATGACCTCCATGATTTTTTCCAACTTCTTTCTCCCTGGACAGTCATTAGCAACTATAGGATTGTAACTGAACGCTACTATCCACAACACGCAATCGCGGGGTTTGTCATCAAGAAGTCCTACACCGCCATTTCAACCTGCTCTTAAAGTGCTAGCAGGCGGGTCAATCGATTGCCATCTAGTTCGTGACTGCCTATTCCTCGATTCTGGTGTCCTACAAGTTCTCGACATATGACCCCCCCCCTCCCCCGCTCCCCGCTCCCCCAGATTTCACGGTGCTAACGGACTATATGAACATCGTTAGTATTAAAACACAACTCTTCACCTACTTCCCATCGTCTTTATAATCTCGCTTTGAGCAAAAACATGTCTTAGAAAGTGAGAATTGAGGCAGATACCTGCGAAGCTAGTAAAGTAGGTCATATGCCTCAGACAGATGTGTCCCAACACGAAAGTATGATTCCTGTACCAAGACCAGCATTGACAGTTTTGAGGTGATGCGCTCTTCTTTTTTCCTTTGGGCTAGTAGTGCTTGATAGGGGTCGTTTTCACTGAATAAGAAGACAATCTTGTTTCGAATAATCCTTTTTTCGCGTTAAAAGTGTGGAATGTGTGGCTGCAGCTCAAGTGCTCGCTTTTTCCTCGCTTTTCGATAACCCGGGATGGGACAAGGAAGTATCGGCGGCTGTACTTTACATCATGATAGCGACTAATGGGATGCGCAGAACCTATAGGAATTATTGAAGAATCTGGCACATCTTGACAAGAAAAGGTCTGCAGAAATGTTTATTGATACTTCCACTGACAATAGAAGAGAGGACTCCTGTGCTGAAGTTACTATTCGGAATATTCATGGCTTCTTCAGGGGCTATGGATTATTTGTGAGTGATGCACGCACAAATAATCCATAGTGCGTAAAAAGGAGGATGATGTTAAAATAACCATCATTTTGTGTGTGAGTTCACGATATTCCCGGACGCATTCGAAACTCTCATCGTTGTCCAAAGCCATTCTGTTGCCTTTATTTCCGAGAAATATGATGTTTTGTAGGGTACCTGTCAGATGGAAGTAAAAGACCATGGTGCTCTCTTCTCGTCAAAGAAATCGTCCATCCTCACACCTAGGAAATTGTCGAAGAAGGTTGATGCTTCTTTTGATTATCTGTGGCTCACATTTTTTTAGTCTCGAAATCCATTATTTCAGATTTGTGAGGCAATCGCATGGTTTCTCTCCTCCATGGTACTTTTTTGTCCGAGAAAACTGAATGCCAAGAAAAATGGAACAAGGTGAGCTACCTTGTAATGAGTTCCTATTTGAAAAGCCCTGAGCTACCTTGTAATGAGTTCCTATTTGAAAAGCCCTCGTCGAACAACGCTGGTCGTGAGGTGTTATACTGCTTTCTAAGGCACTGTTCAATTACTACTACTCCAGACACTCAAGAAACTTTTTTACTTTGCCCATAAGGTTAAGTTAATGTGTTCTTCACGAGCGTGAAATTTATCCCTGACGCTGGCGCCGTTTGGCGCCACTAGACCCCAATTTAGTCCCACCACTTTTCTCAGCAATCGGTGTGAACTTGCGCACTGGGGTTACTCATCACCCTGATCACGAAAATGACATTCATTTTCAGCCCTGGCGCCATTAGGACCATTAGACGCCAATTCAGCGCCACATTTTTTCATCAAAATCGGTAGGAACTTGCATAGTAGGGTTGTTAGATGTTCTAATGAATACAGCATGCATTTTTCGACACAAGCGCCATTTAGCGCTCGGCTAAGGCTAAGTCTGGGAGCGGAATGTTGTTCAGACCAGGCTCAGCCTTAGCAGAGCGCAAATAATCGTATTGGCGTTCATTAGCGCCGGCGCCAAGATTGAGAGTCAACGGAACCGTAGAACCGTAACCTGGATGTCAGATAACATCCGTATAGAAGTTTTCATCTATTTCGTCGATCGAGGATATTTTGAGGTCGGCGCTTTAGCACGAGCACCAGGCGATCTCATGGTTGTCCATGGATATCTTCCCAATGATTACTGTCTCGAAGTCGTCTTAGATACCCATAGGCGGTTGAGGTTCGCTCGATCAATTCTCCATCACATCGGTGCTCGAATCAGTTCTTACCGTGCTTGGGGTCTCTCAAGCTTTGACGCGAAACTGCTTTTTTACGGAATGTCCCAAGTCTTCCTTTAGCATACACTATGTGGAACGCCGCAAGCATGATTTTCTTGAACCATTTTTCCAGATTAGAAGGACTGCCGAATGAAATTCTCCTAAAAATTGTGGCTTATTGTGACTTTACTTCGAAGATGAACATGCGAGCAGTACGTTTCCTCAGTCTTTCTTTTAATCTTTTTGATTTTCCTCAATGATTACAAAATTGGACTTTGAAGGTTAATCATCGTTTCTGTGCGTTAGTGGAAAAGAGTGCTCACGCAGTCCGTCATAACCTTATTGGAGGTGTGGAAATCAGGCGAGGCGATGGAGATGTGGAAGATACGTTCGATCGAGGTGTCGGTTTTATTGACGATTTTTATGCGGTTCCATGCGCTAGTCCGAGGACTTCTAGCAAGGAGTCATTCAGGTGAACATCATTCTTTCAAATGCTCGAACTTTTATGTGACGCTGTGTCGTCCTCTAAAGCAGATGGAGCTTCATGAGGTTTATGAATCTAATGGATGGTCTGTCCACAACCGGTTCTAAATGAGCTTGCGTAACTGAACCAATTCAAAGGTATGAAATGAAATTCCAGGTAATTATTTGTAAGACTGAAGCGCTAAAGCTCATGAGAGAGTCGGTGCTGGACGCCCTCTACTCGCACCCTCCTGAACCATTCTTACATGTTTTTTTTTCTGTCTTCTAGATTTCGTTGCTTTTCAGACATGTATGCGTCTGCCATTCACTGAAGCTCTGCGGAGTTCCATTAGATGAAGGCCTGGCCTCAGATATTCTCGACGCCTCGTTCAGAGCTGTCAGTGATGTGATCATTGATAAAGTGCACACCGTCACTGCCGAAACACTCGTGAAGTTGATTGGTAAAGTGAGAAATCTCTCAAAATCGTTTTGGGTTCCTATTTCTGAGAAGTTTGGTAAACTGAGGTTTGCAGTCAACCTCGCAGATCCGTGTTGTTCTGCCTTTGAGCCCTCAACAACCTCAGCCCACCTTACTAGTCCACAGTCCAAAAGCTAGACGACGCTCGTTTAGCCGCCAACCAAACGTTAAAGACAGCTCCCGCGATAAAAGTGTCAAGGATAATTGCTGATCAATTATGAAACAGTAGCTGATAAGTAATTCCTCAATGAAGGAAAAAAGAAACAAGAGCCCTCAAGAACACCATAAACAAAATCGCGCCCTGACAGTCACACCTCCCTGCGGTCTCTGTGCAAGCCCTGGCTCACAAATCACTTTGTTAACCCACCCTCCCAGTAGCCGATATCATCTAGAACTGTGAAGAAAAGAAAACAAAAAACAACAGAAACATAGAGGAAAAACTCTTGAAAAGAAAAGGAAGCATTTGAAAAGCCGGCTTCCGAACATAGGGTTGCGGTAGCGAGCACTTTGAGTGTATGGAATGCGTCACACGAGCCTTTTGCTACCACAGAAATTGCATCATTCGTGATTTTTACGCGTTTTACCTTACGAGATGGGTTGCTGTTGACTGTACGTGCTCCCAATGAATAAAATGTGATGAAGGAGAGCAGAATTATTCACGAGCACGAGCGCGGTCAGCAAAAAAAATACATGCAATTTCGATTAATGCCCTGCCCGCCGCCTCAACAAAGAACAACTGAGTTGGCCTCCCTCGGGGTATCTAGCAAGTGAGGCGGTTCAACTGAGCAGGCGTTAGAACTAGAACATTGAGCGGTTCTAGCTCGCTCCTCGCATCGCGTGAAGAGTCGGCGAAAGAGTGAGGCATTTAATCTAGCGCGGAGCTGAACTTACGCTGCTCAAGGAAGGACGACGCATGTACTACTTGAGCGCGGGGCTGTCCCTTTACACGTCGTAGTTATGACAATAACGATTTTTCAGTAGGGCGCAAGTGGCTCACAAAAGAATTTAGGCGTGAGGTTGAATGCATTGCGATAGTCGGCTGCGGACTCACACCATACTCGACGCGCTCTACCTAAAAAAAAAGTGGTCGTGTTTTCCGATGTCTGTGCGTGGTTTCTCTGAACATGTTGCGTATTATTTATTATTATTTCAGCGGGCAACTGTTCAACTATTACTACTCCAGTTTTCCGAAAACAGGCCGGATCTTCATCGACTTTTTTCTACGAGGGCAGATTTCGCTGAAAGTTGGGTTATAGGGGTAATTCGACCTCCTGAACACGAATATCACATCCACTTGGTCTGAAAGTGCCTGGCGCCCGCGACACAGGCGCCGGCCCAAAAATCCCTAGGTCACTAAATCTTCTGAAAACGGAGGTTATTCGACAATATTTTGATTACAAATATCACACCCATTTAGGCGCTGGCGCTGATGGGCGACGCTGCGATTATCTGCGCTCTGCTGGAGGCTGGCCTGACCTAAAGGAAATCACTCTTTCTCCCAGGCTCAGCCTTAGAAAAGCGCTAAATGGCGCTGGCGTCGAAAAATAAATGTATCAGGGCATCAAACATCCCCATTATGCAGGTTTATCAATTTTGATAAAAAAGGGTGTGGCGCCAAATCAGTGCCTAATGGCGCCAAATGACCTCAGGGCTGAAAACTAATTCGGTATTCCGTGATCAGACATCAAGTTATCCTACTATGCAAATTTACACCGAATTTGTGAGAAAGTGCGGTGAGCTTTTTTCCAAATTACCGCATTTGAACTTATGGTTACAGGGATATTGGTGCTCTGATTACATCGAGTGAACATTACAACTTAACCATAGCACAGGAGAAAAAATCATGGAAACGCAACCCTTAACACGCTTTCTGAGCAGAACGAAAACTGCCCATCCTTCAAGCTTTTATGGGGCGATTTTCGAACTTTGTTGACGGAAAAAACGACCCGCTTTTTCTCCAATAATATTTCGCAGTTCATTCTACAGTGGCATTATACTCTGAATAGCTCATCGTTTTTGTACACCCGCAACCGCAAGGTATTACGCCGCGCAAAATGCCTACGCACGCTCTTTTTTCAGGCTAAACGCGCGTCGAATGATGGTGCAAGTCCGTCAGCCGACCTATGGCAATGCACTCACCTCAAACGCCTAAATTCTTCTTGTGACGCCACTTGCGCCTCTGAACAATCGTCATTGTGTAGTTATGGAAAGCTGAGTCAAGCCACACAGGCGGGCAGGGACAACCGCCGGATCAATAACAGACCTTTATACTTGCGGCAGCATTTTCAGAGTCTAGGAGAGTGTAGATTAAAAATCTAGCGTACGAGCGTTTCCACAGGCAGTCGCTGAAAACGCTGACGACGCTCAAAACGTTGCCATACGCGCGAAACCCTAAAGGCCCTGTATGCTTAAAACCCTGACGCAAAGGATAAGCGGAGCGCTGGACTGGTGAACGTAGGGTCGGTGCGGACGTATTTAACAGAGATTTAATCCGATCCGCATCTTATATTTAGGCTTATCCATCAAATAAGTTGGTCTTCTGTAATCACTGCTCGATTCAGTCTTCGGAAGCAATAGTACCTGAACTTCTGTTGTCTTGTCCTGCACGAGATGTTAGCATAGTACCTAGTGTGGCGTTGGTAAGTTTTAGTCTCACTTTCATCAACTTTGTGCAGTTTCTTTTTATTTCAGTTGCACCACTTGTTTGATGATTCGGCTCTCGGTCGCGCGCCTCGTCTTATCAGATCATGCAATTCGGCGGAATATTCGACTCCCTCTGTGTGCAATCACTCACCGAGGCATTAGTCGCGCTGCTCAGGTATTTCAATATTACTATTTTTTTTACCACGAAAAGAAATAATACATTACATCTTATATGACAACATCCACAGCTTTAGAATTTTAAATGACTCAAAACAGTCATCCAGGCGTTCTATAAGCGGTGCTGCGATGTAATGGCTGAACTCACTGCCGAAATGCATGCACCAAAAATTGATAGTATGGTGGTTTACGCAGTTTTTTTTCTCGTACTCTTCTTTTCATAATCCTACTATATATAATCCGCTAATGTGTGTCTGTTGTGTGTGTGCGTGTTTTGTGTGTGTGTGTGTGTGTGTGTGTGTGTGTGTCACGAAATTCATAACGCCGGTCACAGCAGCAGGGAGAATTTGGTTTCAAGATATGATATTGGGCATGGGAGGGGAAGATTATTGGTGGGTGATAGGAAGTGATATCTACTGATAAGATCCGATAAGGGGCGTCCAAAAGGTACGGTCACCATATTCATAACAAGGGTGACAGCATTAGTTGGCTGTTGATTCTCAGATATGATATAGGGTATGGAAGGGGAAGATTATTGGTGGGTGATAGGAAGTGATATCTACTGATAAGATTCGATAAGGGTCGTTAGAATGGGATCGCCACCACATTCATAACGCTGATGAAAGCATCAGTTAGGTATCCATTTCAAGAGATGATAAAAGGTATGGGACAAGATTATCATTGGTGGGTGACACGAAGTGTCAGCACCTGATAAGATTCGATAACGCCATTAGAAAGTTATGGTCACTGGGTGTTCACATCGCAGATCACAGCGGCAGTGAGGCGTTGGTTCTAGCAGGTGTTATAGAAGGGGAGATGTGGACATCAGCCGTGGGTGGCTGGAAGAGATAACTGCCTATAGAGGCTGATAAGGAAAGTTGCAGTCGCGTCGCTTGTTCGAGGTGGTTCACGCTACCAAAATATAGAGATTTAGTGATGAGGACATTGATGACGGGTGACAGGTAATCTTATCAATCGATAAAAACCGATAAGATGCCATCTGCGCTACATTTTGATCACTTTTTACCGCTATACAAAGCCGTGTATTAGACGGCCAGTGGGTGAACTCATTTCTCTCGAAATGTCAGCGAAGTGTTTTATGGCTACTAGATATTGAGTAATGCTGTCGATGCGGGGGGGGGGGGGGGGGGGGAGGGGGGGTATATAGCAGCGGCTGAAACGGGAAAATCGAGAAACCATCCAATCGAAAAATTCGCGGGTTAGAGCGGGCGGGCCGCGCATTTCAAGCAAGTTATAAGAGGAACTTAACATTGGGAATGGTGAACGTGCTGTCGCCGTGTAACATGATGTTACGTAAAATACACGAAGAGTAGCCGTGTAATTACACACCGCAAGCATTTACCGTAATCCCAAAACTGTTTGCATTCACCCATGGAGTGCAAATGAGATGCCATAGGTTGGTCACTACGTAGGCAAATAATGACCAACATAGTGTACCTTAAATATTAAATAGGATCCTAACGGCTAGTAAATCGCTTCTAAGAAATCACTTCATGCTTCTTCCCTTTGTAGAAACGGCGAAGTTTTGCGGTTTTCACTCGGCAGCTACGCACTAACGAAGAGTATTGTTTTTTTTACAAGTTGTCTGATCAGCCGTTTCACTGACATCGTAGGGTATCCTACTTGTCTTTCAGCACCTGTATCGTTGCGCACTGTTCGTTCTTGGAGGATTATACATGATTTTCATTCCAATCCATTTTTGCTATATCGAACTTGCAAGGCATCTTGAATTTTCCTCCCGCGTACTATGAGGTATCAGCGGCTGGAAGCAGACCTACAGTCTAACGGCGCCTTCCTCATCTTGCGAGGTCTCGATTTCCTCTGTGGTTCTCAGTTTGGATGCGATTTTCCCTTTTGTAATGCGGGGTCTGATTCACGGCCAAACGTTCTTTCCACGCGGCTATATCTCTGTCCCAGTGAAGAGAAAGATCACTACCGCAGACACCCATTCAGGTGCTGCTTTGCTTCTCGCTCGGAAAGGAAGCCACCACCTTTCGTTTCGAGCGAAAGGCAGCGTCAGCGGCTAGGGATCAAGATCTCAATGTAGCGAACGCCCGCGTCCACCGCCGTCTAGTCTAGGAGTCATGAATAGGGATATTTGAGGAGACATCATGAAAATGCGTTGTGCACGACCGCACCGTACAACTGCCAAAGCTTAGAAATGTGGCTTGATGTAAGGTGTAGGGCAGCTTTGAGGTGCCGTAGCACGCACCGCAATATCGGATGCCCAACCAGCTGTGCTAACCTGCCATAATCCCCACTCCTGGACCCCCTTGCACGCTGGAGTTCGCTACTTCAAAGATAGCTAGTGTTCGCTGGCCACGTTGATTAAGCTAGTGGTCCCTGGTGATTGAATGGATGTGATTTCATGTTCAGGAAGTCGAACTACGCCTGGAGACCTACTTTACACAAATCGAAGACGGAACTCCAACTTCGAAAACTTAGCATAAATTGTCCCAAAAATTGCAGAGTGACGAGAAAAACCCAGGCAACCGCGCATTGGTCATTTTTCGATCTACTCCCGAAATCCTGTACGTCTTCGAACTAATGCGATTAATTCGTTTCATCAATGCTACAATTTTTATTTCTTCAATTCGTCAATTCTTCCGATAAGAGACGGGAAGAGCCGTACCAGTTACCAAAGTAGAATTAGTACGGAATGTTTAGCTACGGAATGTTTCCTTGAAAGCTATCTTGATAAAGAACCCATTAATACAATTACCAACCTATCGCACCACAGTTCACTTCATGGGCGAATGCAAACAGATTGGGGTTACGGTAATCGCCTGATGTGTGCAATTACACGGCTACCCTTCGTGTATTTACGTAACTCGTGTAACATGTGAATCTGCCACACACACTTTTACAGTTCAAGCAATGTTAAGTTCTCCTTCTCTATTGCAACCCATAACTCTGCAGTTATGCCCCTTAAGGTAAGGACTGATCCGGACTGTAATATCGCCTAAAGGAAGGGGGCCTGGCGAAGCCAGGTCGGCTCGGCGAAGCCAGGTCGGCTGGCGAAGCCGAGCCGTGAAGCGGAAGGAGGAGCACCGGCGGCAGCCGGTGATCCGACTGGTGGTGATTATATACGGCCTTTGTAATATTGACTGCAGGCTCGCGTTTTAACCAAAGATTTCTGGTTTTGGAGGTTAGAAGTTATTTTCATATTGGACTATTTGAGTATCATTAAGCATAAATAAGGGCACGTTAAAGTCAGTGGTTTGCTTGGCCTTCCCGGAAGATTCATGTATTATTGAATGGACCGAAGGAGCGATAGATTTCGGTTGAGTTTGGTGCCGTCGGATCTAACTCCTGCACGGGCAAACGATGCACGTGAGAGCGGCGCGACTTATCACAGCCGTTTCTCCGCCTAAGCTTTTCTTTTTGCCTCGACGGTTTCAAAACATATTGATCTTCCTTGTCTAACAGCTCTGTTTCGACCGCCTAAGAGTTGTGGTTCTAGACCCGTCTCCTATCCGATTATGCCTCATGTTACCGCTGGTCACCAGCTCAACTAGGACTGCCTTTCATCCTACCATTCAGACGCTTTTGACACCTCCTTCCGGTCAAGATTTTGGCCCTAACGCATCTTTTCCTTTAGTGCCACAGCTTGCCATTTTTACTTTTGCCATTTCCACATATTTAGAATAAATGGTATAGTTCTATTTTGTAGGCTATTTCGAATCCGTACTTGCTTTGTACGCATATATCTTCCTTTTTACCGTGTATGCCTTCTTGATCGGTTTAGCTTCTTTGTTTCTATTCGGGCAGCAATCCTTTCAGATCTCAGTGTCTTTTCCATCGTCCATACTGATCGATCGGAACTCATGAGAAGTCGCGCGATGGATAAATGCGAGGCACAATTCAATCTGGAGTTTCTTTAGCCGCCACAATACATATGACAGCTTCACTGTAAGGTTTCTCTAATTTGAAAGTTCATTCGTTGGTGTTATCATGCTGTGTTTGTACTCAGCGCAGCTTGCAGTCAGCAGCCAGGTATCAGGTAAGCATGGTGAGTAATCGCCGAGCATTGCTGCTAAGGCTGCCAGCTGTTTGGTACGGTAGGTAGCATAAGTGGGCATCAAAGTGGACCACCTGATCACGCACCAAAAGACGTCGGCTAATTTTTGCGCCATCTCCCTAGCTGATTTCGCTGAACAGTTCATTCTTATAATGGTGTGAATCGAAAGAGCTTCTTCGCTGCAAAGCTGGTTTACACTAGATAAGAGTCGTTTCGGCGTCGCGAGTTTATATCCGAGCCATAAATCACGAGATTTTCTGCAAGCTCGGAGAGTATAGGCCTTTTCAGAGAAAGCTGCGTAATAGCGAGCCTCAAAAAACAAAAGGAAATAACCATGTGCTCCCCTACCTTGTAAATATCCTACCTTGATGTTTTTAGGTTCGCGTGGGTGGGATGAATCTGAAAATCATAGTGGAATCACCATGAGACTGTTTCAGCGAACCTCTTTATGACATGCATTTTCCTTTTTCTTGACATTACCCTTCTTGTGTTTCACAACCCCCTTCGTCTTTGTTGTTTTTGATCTCTTTCATTTTCTTGAAATATGTCCCAGAAAATTCCCACTTCTTTCATCACTGCACCATCCACTTAATTCCCCCGTGATTTTAGTATCTGTGATGTTTTTACGAGGTATAATAAGATGGAACATGGTCAAGCAAACTATGGGTATCACATATTCGAAGTAGTTCGTTAACTGCTTCAGAAGACATGCGAAAATGTTTCTCTTTTGTTAGCCTTTCATATTTCAAGTACATGATTTCAACTTCACTATCGGCTGTGACTCTTTTAACATTTCGTTTATACATTACCACTGAACTACTAGCTTTATTTTTATGGGTGGAATTTTGTTGTTTCGCTTGACCATGTGCTTGCAAGATCGGGATAGGTGTTCCCTTGAATGTTACGTGTTTTACTACTGCTGTTCAATCACTATTTCATTTTTACTGCAGTTTGTCACAGCTTCATTCTTGAATGGTCTTAGGGATACCCACCCTTGAATGATGTTCTAAATAAAATTATTGATAATCTTTTTTCTGAATTCCATCATACTTTTGTAGTGGAGGCTTTATTCGCAAATATTTAACAGCATTACGAAACTGATAGGACATTACCTGGCAATGAACAGAAACATGACGCACCCCCCCCAAACCCTGTTTTTCGTTAGTTCCTCAATTCTTTCAAGGCCTACATATCACCGCGTGTCGGTCGTAGCTTTTTATGCCGCGTTCTTAGTCCACGAGCAACCAACTTATAGCGCTCAATTGCCACTGACCGCGCTCTACCGCCTTAACATTGGACCGCTACAGCGGCTGAATCAGTCAACCTGCTTAGAAACCGTATCATGCTTTTCCTAAGACGACGCGCCACTACATAAGGCTCACGCTACCGTCACTGACCATACCCATCGTATTCGCTTCTAGTCTCTGTGTTTCCTAGTTCCCACCAGCTCCTGCCCATACGGGTGGCCGAGCGCTATGAGTAGGGAAGAGGCTTCGTCACTGTCGATGATACTCTGCGCTGCACTGTATCCGCTTCGAGTGTGCGGACGAGGGCCTCGGTGGAGAGCGGAGGGTTGCAGGGGACCCTTCCCGTAAGGGAGGGGGGGGGGGATGGCGCATGGCGCCAATGATCTCACACTACTTGACTCAGACTCATATGGTCATGTACGAATCTCAACGTTGCGCGCATTAAAAGTTGTACTGGAGCGCCGCTAATTACCGCTGCGCGCCTATCTTACCAAAAATGCGACCAAAAACCTGAAGTACATTTTTTGTGTATCCATAACTTTCATAAGACAGGTGGGTTACACATCGCGAGAAAACAGGCGGTCCGTGACGCTCTCACCTGCAAGAAAGTAAGCCAGTGTGAAATCGTTATGAAAATAACATATCAGGTCATCCATTCAAAGGTACCGAACATGTAGAGGAAAGGCAGAAAGCAAAGGTATACGGGAAGCGGGCTAGTTCACCTTTTGAGACCTAGTACGGCTCTAGCTATGTATCTGTGAAATTTGGCGAACCTAGCCCACGGAAATTCTCGAGAAATTGAAAAGAAGCCTGAGTGGATAAAAATCAGCGCCGGATTTTCCAAATCAGGCGTCATGAGAGGGAAGTGCGCTGCTCAATTTTGACCTGCGCCGTAAGGAGTAAGTTGTGTGTAATGGTGTTCTCGAAATACAAGGAAGGTTTGGTTCAGGAGCCCGAAGAAGGAAGAAAGGAAAAAAAATTTGTTGTCGTGGATGGTCCCATAATGTTCATCCTGCACACAAGAAAAAAAGGGTGGATGAAGTCAAGCGTGGACCCTTGTCGAGTTACCCCGCCAGACTGACATCCCTTCTGCAACTGCTGCTTGAGTTATGTCCGATAAACTGATGATGGTCAAGAGGGCTGCGCATGGGTACCTAATTTTCTTGTAGAAGCACGAACGCAGTACCGATTCTATGCCTCTAGCAGTAATGTTCTCAGCATGAGATGTCATTCACGACTGTGAAAACGCACCCCGGCCCCAGATGAAATATGGGTGGTCTTGGACCTCGAGCCAAAACTCACAATCGTCAATTTTGTATGAATGCAGATGAGAAGCCGCCCGAGTTCTACCACGAGGGGTTACGTGGGGCGCAAGTGGATGATCATCATAGCAAAGGATTCCTCACACTGTGGTTTTCAGGCGGCTCTATACAGAGAATAAAATCGTCGTTGTCGGTGTATATTGCCTGTTCCTCGGCAATCATATCGACAAATGGATGATACCACACAACTACAAGAAGGCCACCGTTGTTCGTCATAGTGCCAGACCACGAGTGACTGTATTAAGGGCAATGAAAGAACACAAATAATACTGAGACCTGGGTTCAATCGCCCCATTCGCCCGACATAAAGCCGTTCGATTCCAACTGTTCTGGTCAGTCGAGGGTACTTTCCGAAGGCAAACGCTACAATGTTTTGTCATTCGCCGAATGTGGCAGCAACAACAATTTTTCGCACTTGTTGAAAAACCGAAGGCACCAGAGGTTCAACTGCTTTCGGTGCCCTGG
>MU932426.1:0-11810 GCA_036418165.1 Cooperia oncophora | reverse complement strand
TGTTTAAAGTAAAAACTTCAGTAGATCATAAAAACTGAATGGAAGCAAAGACCGGAGGCATGACCTAACAGGATCATGAGAGTGTCATCAATCCTAAATCATGAATGTAGCGGACGGCGCGCCGCGCCGCTTGATCTTCCAAATTGCAGGCATTCAACTCGAACTTGAATTGGACGTGACATTGGAAACAATCAAGTCCACCGAATCTATCCAATCAGAAGTCATGAAAATGGAACAATAGGGAGCAAGCAAAAATCGCCGAGAATGCAAAAAAACTCTACCTGGGATGGAAATAACAGCACACAAAAAACATGCAAAAGGTACCAAAGAGAGTGCGAAAGCAGGGTAATTTCAAGAGTGATATGTTCAATACCCGTCAAATCTCTACAGTGAGCATTGAAAAAAGGAGAAAGAATCAATCAATATGGGAAACATGCGCGGCTTCTCTGAAGTCAATATAATCTGTTTGAGAGAAAAAAAATTTATGAGGTCTAAAACTGAAGTAGAAGCAAAGAATCAAAAAAATCACTAAAAATGCAAAGGAAGCCATACAAAGCAATAACAACACTCTTTCGATGACTCACCTTCTCCTCCCCCCTTTGCTTCATTGATCCGATCCAATCCCTATTGTTTCATCACCACCTAGCCTCGACGGCTTGATCCCCAATGAATCGAATATGATTGCGCGGGAAGCAATAATGTGGCACGCCAATATCGTTTCGCGAAAGGGTGCCCCAATGCAATGCACATTTGCAAGATGCAGACACCCATCTCTCAATCGTTAGAGCCAATTCCAACCCAATATTTGGAGCCACTTTTCCCTGAGTCTACGGTGGTCAGAAATTCCCCGGCATCCGCAGCGAACAAGATTGTATAAACAAGCTCGATGAGGCTACAGGCCAGCCATGTATGAACAATCCCCTTCCTCAGCGACGCCATTCATTCTTTCCTTTCATTCATTTTGCCTCAACTCCTATTCGATTACGCCTGACGGAGGCCGCTCCCTTGTTGTTTTGTGGAGCAGCGGCATCCATCCCGATTTCGGGTCAAATTTTGCTGATCGTGCACGTGCTCATGAGTAAGCAAGAGGCTAACTTCAGTATTACCGTCACGGTACCGTAACCCAAAGGCGCCCAGTCAAACTCCGCAGTGGACATACGTATAACACCGAGCTTTGCGTCAGTACCACAACAAGAATTGTGCCGAAATGCTTGCATATACTGCAGTGTTCAAGGATGGACGGGAATTGTGCACATTTCACTTATTTTCTTCTCTCGATATAGAGGTCCTATATGTGGCATATGCGCAGCGTATGCTTTTGCAAGTGATTTTCCAAATTATGGCATGAAATTTCACTGCACGCCTAGTGATTGAAAAAGCGAACAAAGCCACATCACTAGACCTAAGAAAGTGGTGATCTGATTGCTGACATGACATTTGGCGCACGTGACGAAACCATTTGGCGCTAGTTTGATGCAACTACGGTTCAGAATCAGTCCGCTACAGACTGGTTCTTAGATTGGAGAGGTAATCCAGGATCTCGAGCACAAACAGGACTTGGTTCTTAGGGCTGACAAGAAACTTCAGGGAGGATAGTGACTGCCGGTACCAATACTCTTGTAGACAACGTTTTCGATGGCAAATTTTCAATACGATTTCCTGCCATGTCTTGGCGGTGTGACAGCAAAACTGTGCCCAAGCAGTGCCCGTCTCAACTTGGCGCTCTAGTTTCCACATTAAATGTTTGTTCTACTTCAGTGGATGATTTCACTGTCTGTAACTAGGTTTTGTGAGTAAAAGAAATTATTCATAGGTTGAAACGTCGTAGTTGTAAACAAGACCAGCTACATACAAGTACCACCTATTCCACTTTTCGAGAAGATGAGTGTCGACCGTAGTACCGCCTGAATTTAACGTTCACTTTAGTGAACTTGCAAAACCTTTTGGATCCCACATTGATTAGCACCAAATGTGCAGCTCAGCTAAGTGTTTGAAGCGAGGGTAACAGAAAGATAGATCAGGCCCATCCTTACATCGAAGTCCTCACAGCTACATCCGAAACACACCAGTCTTCTTCCACCCAAACAAAGGAAACTATCGGCGTAGTTTCAACGCCCGTGCTGGTGTCTTTAACGCACCGGCGACAGACTTGCAATTTTAAGCACTAGAAACACACACAGTCAAAAGCAATCCATCTCGAAAGGGGTATGCGTTCAGCTCACTGATTATGTAATCGCATTATTTTTTTCTTGACTTGTGTCGATTTTTTTATTCAGTTAACTGCCGGTTAACGAACACTCTTATGAGTTTTTGACACCGCCTTTCTGTCCTCAAACTGAGTTCTCAAGTCACAGAAACGGCTTGGAACTCATAATTTATGCGAATATGCGAACAGAGAACGATCTTCTATAACTGGTTGAGGACGGAGTTTGGACCTGGATGCGACTGTCTGCCATCCCTAAGTGTCAGTCCTCTACCATTAAGGGGTGATTCTCAATGAGAACGTGGAAGCCTTTCATGACATCTACCAACTCTCTATAGCTATGATTAGGAGTGAAATAAGCTGGTTCGAGGGGGTAGGGGTGGCTCTGTTACTCAGCAGGGCATCTTTCACGATGCCGGGAGGTCTGCGTTGAAATTTCGTTGCGGACAGAATTGAAGAATGTATGCCCTTTTTTCCTGTGACTCTATTATTCCTGGAACCCACCATGCATTCTTGCTCGGAGGAGGGTAGGCCTCATTTGCACGTGTCAGTAATGAACAGTGGCGTCATTTGCGATAGACTGCTGATCTCTGCTGCCTACCGCTCCAATCCAACCTGAAAAGGAGCCGCCGTCCACTCTTAATAAGGTGCCACAAATGAGACCCCATTTGCAACTATTTTTCTCTTTGGTTCGACCTTTACGTATTCTTTAGAGGCTTTAAGACGGCTCGAAACTTCAGGCTTGCTTCCTACTCGACCAAAGCGGGAGTCAGCAGGGATCAGCAGTGTATAGCAATTGACGATCTTGTTCATTAATCGAAACTATTATTTCTCGTCCTCAAACACAATAGCATATGGACCTTGATTTCTGGTAATTGCGGGGGAATCTATAGGGGTGAAACAACTTCCAATTCACTGTCTCTCTTGACCAAAATCGGTTCGTTTCTGATCGAGGATTTTCCAGCCCCCAATCTTCTAGGCTCGCACTGTATCGAAAGTGATGAATCAACAACTATGTAGGGAGACCAAGAATAAAATCTTTGATGAATTTGTGAAACAAAGGCCTTGGAAAATGGGTGGGGATTCAGACGTTGGCTACCTCCGGGGCACTATTGACTACATGAAGGAACGAGTTGAGGCCCGTATGAAAACTGATGGCAGCAACTGCGAAAATCTACAGTTGTAGACGGCCCTGGTTCATACTTCCATGAAAATTATTTTCTTTCAGAGCGCATGAGTAGAAATCGAGTAGCGTTTTCTGTGGCACAAGTGATTTTTTCGCCACCGTGTAGATATTGATTGATAGGGGCCATGATAAGACTCGAAGCACTCGGACGCTGCGTACTTGTTGACGGCAAACCATACCGACAAAAGCCTACGTCCTGAGCTA
This sequence comes from Cooperia oncophora, assembly GCA_036418165.1. Classification (NCBI taxonomy): domain Eukaryota; kingdom Metazoa; phylum Nematoda; class Chromadorea; order Rhabditida; family Trichostrongylidae; genus Cooperia; species Cooperia oncophora. The sequence continues at coordinate 8,217 of MU932426.1, read as the reverse complement.
GCTGCCATTTGGTGCTAGTTCGGCCTGGAAGTTAAGAAACATACAACAGGAACCAGTGCATGTCGTGGAACAGAGTACATTCTTGTGAGCAGGGGACGTCATCAGAAGGTACAATGACCGTGTCACTGTCACCCCCGCTAAAAAGGACGATCCCGGTTTGATCCCCTCATACATTAGTATCTACGCATTATCTCTCGAATTTTTTCGGAATTCAAGAAGGTAGTGGAGCCTATCAACAATCGAAGTTAGCCTCCACAGCAACCAAGTACGAATCCCCAGTTGGATTGATGGTGTGTACTACATGGTGATGGAATTGGAACGATCGTTTTCACACAGGTGGCTTGGACATGGAAGACAAACTTCCGTTATGGAGGCCATCCGTGTTGGATTTGGACCGGCGGCGATCCCCGATTGATGCCAACCGAGCTTGTTCCTGGAGCAGCCAAGACCTCAGCTGGAAAGGAATTAACGCGCTATCTATCTGAGGCCTTTGCTTCAGGAACACGGTTTACAGAGATCTTCATTCCTTCGCTAAAGTTTCAAGACTCGGTCAAAAGGTCCCCAGTGTGTTGTTCGATCATCTACCAAACAAATGCGTGGATTACTGCCTAGCAATTCTCGCCCGCTCCAGCATGAGTAAGAGCTGGTAAAGCAATGTTGTTGCGGAAGAAAAGTGGTGTCTCTACGTGAACCGTTCCCAGAAGTAGTTAGAAAGGGCAGAAGCGGTCGTCAAATCAACTCCTGGAAAAAAGGTCGTGTTGTACGTGTGATGGAACGTTTACGGAGTGTACCACTAGAACCTCGAAAACGACCCAGCCTCTTTTACCAGCTCAAAAAGCCTCTGAAAACGAGGCAACCGCTCCCTGCATAGTCATTCACAACAAGTCATCGATGAAGATTGTGCATATATTGCGTGATATCTGTTGCTGGACAAATTCCACTGTTAAAAGGTTTGAGAGTGTCAGACTCCTGGAGACGCATATATTTATATCCCTAGTCTTGCGTGAACTTGGAAGCACGACGTCTGGCTTAAAGGCAGTTGGCCACGATAAATCTATAAGACGGGGAGGATTGACACGCCTGGCAGAACGGAATGCCGCGATCCTAAGCAGACGCTGCGTAGCGCCTATTCCAAAGAAGGTACCTCTTATAAGGCCCTATTAGGCTGCAACATCCCGACCTGAACGTCCAAAATGGACGACCGTATCTGATGTATTGCTTCATTTGCTAGGAAAAATATGAATATGGAGCGAAGGGATTGTTATGAAGCGGCCACGGTGCTGCATGGATATATGAGAACAAACGTGCAGCCGTACCTACCGTAGCGGTTATAGGCAAGATGCCTACGGGAAACTCGTCCGAAACTGCGTTTCAAGTTGTCGACGAAGAAGGCTTTTTTGGAGGTTTTTGACCATTTCACTTGGTTTTTTCCGCCATTGTCACACTATATAGCACCCTGCTAGCATTTTGCACCGAATACCAAGTTTTCGTGCCATATGTCTTTGATAAATTGCTGGCTTTCTGGACGCGTGTAGCTCCTGCATTTTTCCGGAGAGACTCACGCAAAAGCCATTCAAGCTCGCATCTCTCTAATGTTTCTCATGGAGTAAAAGACTTTGTGAAATTGTCCAGAAAGCCGATTGCCTCAACGAAATTTTTTGTCGAAGCTTTGGCCCTATAAGTCATCCATAGGCGATTAACAGGAAATTGTTGAAGATTCCCTCCGGCCATTTCGAAATGAGGCGTCTGTACGCGTCTTGAAACGATAAACTCAAATCTGTCTCTGAAACTTGCGGAACGCTTCTCTAAACGGAGTCATCGAAGTTTCCCCCAGTGTTTTTTTTCAGCTTGGCGAGGGCACGTTTTGCCGCCGAAAGCCTTGGTACCTGTAGCAGCACTTTTCGCGCGCAGCAGATGTCATACTCATGTTCAAAGGGACAAATAACGCCTAATGACGGCACCATAGCAATATCTGAGATTTTGACACAACTTTGAAGAAATGGGGTTTGATTACTCATGGCCAGAATGGTATCTGTTAACGATAATGGGACTAGTCAACCACTGATGAATGGTCTTCAGGCTGGATTACGTCTTCATTTCACCTTCTCACAGAGAACAATTCCTGACTCGTGTTTGCATCATCTGTATCATTTTCGTGGTTACCGGGATGGGTTCCCATTTTAGGGCCAGTCATCGATTGTAGGTGAGCTCCAGTCTACTGCTATTCATGTTCGAAAGGGGTTCTGCTGCTTCTGTCGTTTTCAGCAACCTCGTCATGTTAGTTCTAAGCAGTTGCCTTCTTCTGAGCAGTTCTTCTTACAAGGTTGTTGGGTTACTGGGTCAAATACTTATCCAATCGAATGGTCGAAACGTTTGGCTTCATTGGATAAATTTTCCACACAACAGCTTTGTAAGACAACAGCTTCGTAAGGCACAGAACAAGAGTAGTAGTAGTAGTAGTAGCTCTGTGCTGTTCTTTGGTTTGCGACTTTCCGAAACTTCACATTGCCAAGGAGGAGAAGAGGGAGGAACAAGGGTAGGGGTGTTTTGACGCTCCATAGCCCCAACACTGCTTTATTTTGTACCCTTGTTTGGTCACCGGTTTAAACCTCCTTGTAGTAGTGCATGCTGCGTTTGGCTAAGGTTCATATCAGTGAGTGATAATGGCGAAGAACTTAGAGCCTTATTGCCAGCATTTGTTGGTCGATTGATCATCCTTACTCTATATAATCCGCTATGTCTGTAAGTGTGTGTGTGTGTGTGTGTATGTTTTGTGTGTGCGTCTGTCTGTGTGTCACGAAATTCATAGCGCCGGTCCCAGTAACAGTGAGACATTGATTTCAAGAAGTGATGTAGGCGGTGTGACGGGAACACAATTGGTGGTGACAGGAAGTGATATCAGCTGATAAGATACGATAAGAGGCATTAGAAGGGGGAGGTCAAAATATTCATAACGCGGGTGACAGCAGCAGTGGGACGTTGGTTCCGAGCAGTGAAATAGGGTGGGACGAAAACATTATTGGTAGGTGACAGGATGTGATATCAGCTGATAAGATCTGATAATGGGCATTAGAAGGGAAGGACTACCAAATTCACAGTGCGGCTCACAGGAACAGTGGGTCCTTGGATCCGAGAGGTGATATAGGGTGTGGACGGCAACATCATTGGCGGGCGACAGAAAGTGATAACAGTTGATAAGATACGATAAGCGGCTTCGTAAGGGAAGGGTCATCAAATTCGTAACGCAGGTTACAGGAACAGTGGGACTCTCGGATCCGAGAGGCGATACAGGGTGATATGATAGTGATACGGGGCAGGATATTATTGGCGGGTACGGAAGTGATAGGAGCTAAAAGTGACAAGGTAACATGGGGAAAATCCGCTTCACCGCTCACAACAACAATGCGATCGATATGACTCAAGTATAACGATCTCAATGATTCCAACACAACTCATTCCTCACTGCTTATTAGTAACGACATCATGTACGACCGCTAAGCTAGCTCTATTCCAAATGCATGGGGTTTGTTTACAGATGTTATGAACAGCATTAATACACTTATCACGCTTACCCCAATTATCTTCCATCAACAACCTTAGTGAGGGCCATTTAACGCGTTCCACTGCTGAATGCGGTAGTGCATTCCAAAGCAAGACGCCTTAAGGCGACAGAATGCATGAATCATAGGCTGCTTCAGCAGCTAACCTAACAGGCTCCATTATTCCCGTGTAGGTTATGAACGTACCAGTCGGGAATCGCTTAGCTTAAAGGGCTGGCTTTCCGCTCTCGCTTTGTGATGCGGAGGGGGGGGGGGGGGGCGCTGCTGCTTCTGCGTCTTGACGGAACGAGCGCTGCTTTTCAGTTGTTGGCTGATGCAGGAGATTCCTTTGAACAGTGTGGTTGGTCAACGATCCGTAACTTAGCACGTGGCAAATCCGCATGGCCCGGCGAAGCTGGGCCATGTCACAGAAGGAGGAGCGCCCGGCGACAGCTGGGCGATCCGACTGGGTGAATAATAACGTGAGTGAATTGGAAATCAGAGTATCGTATCAGTAAGTACTCATGGTTTTTGGGAAGCTATTCATGAAAAATTCTTACGAAAAACCCAATTTCCTCTGAAGCACTAGTATTTCAGAAAAGTAATTCTATTCTGTAATTGTTTACGAACTCCATGAGCTACTTTGCTGATGCTGCTTTCGACGGAAGACACGCTACCGCGGTACAACTCAAATTAGTTACCGGGCTAACCTTTGGGAACACTTGTTTTCCGACAGTAGTTTGTCCACACGTCATGGTGGGAGCGGTTCAACAGTGAGTGGTGAGGGCGCTGCGCTCGTAATTAGCCGTACCGTAATCGAGATGTGCCACCCTTAGTAGAAGCTGACTAGTCCATCTGGGATAAGATATAGTGGCAGAGTTATATCTCAGGAAAAAATTGCGACGGCTTGTGTTCATTCCTTATTGGCACGATCTTTATTGTCTTGCACATCCTCCAGTTTGTCTTCCCCATCTTTCTTCCTCTGGTATCTCGCGCCGTGTCTTGCTTTCGGAACATCCGGCCTCTTTCGTGACCTTAGCTATGGCGACTTTCTCCTATTGGCCTTTACTGGAAAGATAGTTAACGCCTACGGATTCTTACGTGGACCCCGAATCCTGCGTATTGTGGTCACGTATTGTGTCTTTAACAGTAGAGCATAATTGAATATTGTGCTTTATCAAAACCTCAGAGCTATCTGAAAGTTCAAGTACAGAATACTTTTCAGTTGCCCTCAAGTAAGGCTTATTATTACCACGTGCCAGTAGGAAAGGCCCGCTCACTCTCCCGAGACCGAAGTTGTGTTAAAGAGTAGAGGAAAAGGCTTACAAATAGTAAGTGCAACTTTTCTTCACAAAACCGAATTTTCGCCAGAAAGAGCTAATAATTTCCACCCCTGATGCAGGATGTTCACTTTTTTTCCTGCAAGAAAAGATTTTGATATCTACAGGTCACCTTAACATTCTCTTGTCGTGAGACCAATAGCTCATCGAAAACCATCCCTCCCAAACATAAGGCCACAAGGCCAAGGTTGAACTCAGAAGTGCTAGTTGAAGCAGCAATAAAATAGAGTGGAGAAAACCGTCAGCGACCTCCAGATAAGGCTGAGTTCATACTTTGCGGCAGCGCCCACAGCGGCGATCAGCGTTTTGAGAGTCCGTCAGCGTCAGCGACTAGGAAAGTATAGATGTCGATCTAACTAATGGCAGCTCTGCCTGCGACCATCAGCGACCATGAGTGTCGCGAAGGATTAGGAAAGGGTGGATATCGATCTAGCGTCTACTAGCGTCCTAGCGACCACCAGCGTCTACCAGCGTATCGAAGGACCAGGAAAGCATGGATATATATCTAGCAACTACCAGCATCCACCAGCCCATGAGCACGGTATGGTGTAGTAGCACGTGTCCTTGCATACGCCGCCATTTCACAAATTCCAATCCAGCTGTACCCTCCCTCCTACTTATCCATACTCTACCAGTAGCCTGCTGATCTCGTACTCCCAATGTTCTCTATTCGTGGTCGCTGGTGGACGCTAGTAGACGCTATATTGATATCCATACTTTCTTAGTCCTTCGAAACGGTGATGGTCGCTGGTAGACGCTGATGGACACTGCCATTCGCTGAATCGATTATGCCTAGTGGCAGACTCTGATGGTCGCTGGTGTTCGCTTCTGGAGGCTGCCTCAAAGTATGACGCAACCTAAGGCTCCAGGATCGGACGAAAGAGCGAGGCACTGCTGAGCGAGATCGCGAAATACCAGAGAAAAAGAATTGAGAACAGGAGGACAAATTGGAAGATGAGTGAGACTACAAACCTTGGCGCAGAACGAAGCAAGACGTTGCACCCAGTCCTTAGGGGATACTGTCTCAAAACCACTCGGCGCCGCATGTGCGGCAATCTTCTTACACCGCTGGCTTACAACGGAGCGCACGCTCGCGATAAACTCATCTCATTACTTGAATTAGAGGTTCGCTCCAGTTCCTAGCCACGCTCTTCACTCCGGTAGGACCTGGATGATCATGACCGTTAGATTTTACTTTATTTGCCTAAACAGAATGATTACAATTGTAGGGAAGAGAAGCCTGCACAGAATCTGTGCGCGAGCTAACTAAACTTACCTGCTGCTCAGAATATGAAGAGGAGCCCTCATTCAGAGGAATGTATGCGGAAATTCCCTTATCTGAGTGCGAACCGATTGCTAAAAAAGGAAACAACGTCATCTATTGCAAGCATATTTTTAGACTAGTGTTGACCACGACACATCCACTCCCACGCCCACTACAATCATTCTTAATGTAGTGACGTGAGCGTTCAATTAGACGGCGACAAAGCAGTAAAGAACTCACATATTTCTGAAATCGCATCATAGGTGTTCAAACGTTTCCTATCCTGCTTAACGCTCAGGCGGATAGCCAAAAAGTGCCGTTTTTTTTCTTCCGTCTAAGGGCACGTGCGAAACGGAAGCTGAGCTATCTCTTTGCTTTCGACCCCTCAATAATTCTCATTTATTAGATTTTACAACATAGTCCATTAATCTCAGTTTCAAAGATTTTATTTGCTGTTAGCAGAAAAGGTTCGAACAAATAAATAAATACAAGCTCATATGAGAGGTTTGATGGCGAGTTTAATTTGATTCCGTTGTAAATACGCCATGCTTGTTTCAACCACCTAAACGTTCCAGAACTACCTAAACGCTCGAATGCATACATTATATTTATCACTGCTGTTCGTTGCAATAAATAGCATGTGGCGATGGGCCATTCTAAGATCGAGAGAATTTTGTCTAGCCAGGACATTCTAGCTCTCAGGGCAATCACTTCGTATCATATCATCATATCAACCGCTATAAGGATACCGCCCTTGGAACGCAGCGCCTGCTCAGGGTGTGCCGTTCTGTCCTGCTAGGCGTATTGATGCCAGAGGTTTTAGGGCACATCTTTCCACTTGCCTTTAAATCGAAGTCTCGTGCCATTGACAGTACTATGGCAAAAGATGTTCTGCCAATAGAGGTTGTTAATGTTCCGACGTGACCGTCTTTTTTCAGGCACTTTACCGTGTTTGAAATATAGAAAGTGAGCTATCCCTGACAAGGGAGGTCGTTCAGGGCGTGGTGAGCTTTTTCAAAATGGTCTTGTGCATATTGTAGGGGCACATACGAGGACCAGAAAACTGAGGTTCATTTTCGCTGCGCGCTTCTACGAATAAAAAAACGTAAAAAATAGGTCGATGGTTCGGATCCCACCGAGGACAAAATTTTGCTTTTCTACAATTTTTCATTTTTTGGATCCATGTTTGTCTAAATAATTGTCCTAACAAAAACATTCAATGGAGCAAAACCGCTCGAATTCGTTAGTATGCACAGACTCAGCTCTTCGGCGCTATGCCGGTGCCAGATGGCACTGGAACCGAAAATAAAGTCTAGAATCGTGATCAGGACTGTCGATTACCCCTAGGAGCAAGTTTTGAGCGAAAAATTTTTTTGACTTTTTCGGGTTGTAGGTGACCGACCATTTGGTCGGCAGTGTGAGCGGAGTCTCACATCTTCGTAACAGCGATGACGTATCGTTGACGCTACGGACCCGGACAACCCAATAAGCAAACCCAAGAAGGTCAAAACAATTGTTTTGACCGAAAATTCGTTTTTAGTGGTAATCAGTGGCCCTGATCACAAATATAACACCTATTCTTGGCGTCCACGCAATTTGGCGACAGAATAGCGCTGAACGTTCCCTATATTGGTGTACATAACGAATTCAGTGGAAAGAAGATGTGGCCCCAAATTGTCTATAATTGACACCACACCAGAAGTTACTAAATTCGCAATCAGATCCACTGTATAGCCTATGAGGATCAACGTCCAGCAACAATCTTGTTCAATGGTGCGTGAAAATCGAAATAGTTGCACTGACTCATGAGGTACAGCTACTCAGAATGTGCCCATAAATGGCAAATATCCGAGTTATATTCATGCGCAGACACTAATGGAAGCGAGAACAGCGAAATCTAAAAAATGCAAAAAGCCACGACGCAAGGGGAGCCGAACCATCAACCCCACCCTCACTGTCCGATTGCGAAACCTCCACTCTATCCGCTAGGCCATCCGATGCTCGACTATGCAGCGCTCTTATCGTTGATGAAACCATTGCAAGAAGCCGTTCACCCTTGAGCACGTGACCCAAG
>MU932425.1:0-10278 GCA_036418165.1 Cooperia oncophora | reverse complement strand
TGTATAGCACACTCGCCTGGTCAGCGGTATATGCGGGTTCGACTCTCACCTGGGGCCTGGTTTTTGCCCATAACTCAGCATCCTTGGGATAACTTCCGGACCGCGACCTGCCACTTTGAACAGCAGTCATCTCACTAAACAATTTTGCCTCCCGGAAGCCCTGTCTTCACTTCCGGCTCGGACTTTGCGACAAACAGATCGTCCTTACTAGCTATTCAGTCTCTCTCTCCAGAGCACATCGCCGATGACATACAGGCGATTAGGGTTTGACTTGTAGGAACACAGAGCTTGATTATTCTTCTTTTCTTGACTTCGAAGTTCTGCTCTCAGCGAAAGCTTTCACTTACGGTTAGAACGAGTTTATCAGTTGATTCTGACTTGGTGAACCCAGGTGGTGTTAGGAGAAGCAAGTAATGTTAAATAAAGCCCAGATCAGGTAATAAGGGGTATCTCTGACTATTTCGCAACCGGGCGTTGCCGCTGTAATTACTGAATCAACAAAAACGCCCTCGAACACTCTGCACTGCTCCCATTCATATGATTCATATGTGATTGGGCAGCGTTCTGAGAGAGAGTTGTTTTTCGGCCTCCTCCCATTTTGTCCTATTAATGATCTTACACAATTCTGAAATTCGATGTATTCCTCTTCCCTCCCTGGCACGAACCCTGCACGAATTGGTTGGTCAGCTGTTTTTACTAGGCGTTGCTCCCTTGCAGCTTTTTCATGTTTGTTGTGACTGGGTGCTCTCGCAGCAGACCTGACAAAATGGTCTCTGACTCCGGAATCACCACATTTTTACACTTTTTCGAGACACCATTTTTGCTTGGATTTTTGCTTTTTCTGCTTTGGTAGGGCTCGCGCTCGCAGAGCACGTCGGACGCTAGGGATCCCCAGCGAGGGGGTCGTATTTGGAGAAAGGTCGGCTGTTAACTTTTCTCGGGTTTTATCTGTTTCAAGTGAGGTAGACCTCTCCCGTAGATGGCAGTTTTTGGTCGGCATTTTGGGAGTGAAAAAAAGGTGAAAGGAACTTTTGGGGAACAACTCACCGACCAAGTGGGTCATGATGTTGATTGCGAGGTTTAGTGAAGATTGCAGGGAATTTATATGAATGATAGGAAGCAAGGTCATCTCCGACCAGGACGAAGGGAATTTTTAAGGGAGTCGAAGCTTTGGAAAAATTTTCCCCAACGGCAGGATGTTCCCTGCTCCCACCCTTCTGAGTGGAGAACCTATACCGTTAGCCACTGGGCTATCTCTGCCTCATAAATTTTGTGTATTCACTGGAGGAGAGGGCTGCGACCCTCTGAAATGCGACGAGCCGTTACTCTACCTAGAATAACCGTGATTTTACCTACGTGTTTTTTATTGTCAATCTCATTCCCTAGCGACAAACTGTACACTCACCTCCGAAGACGTTCTTAGTTGTGGGCGAGAAGAACGGGCTGGCATCTGTACAAGTGCAATATTTTCGGCACTTGAGAGCGAGCGAAATTGGGCTGAAGTCTAGTGATACTCGGGTGCTGTTTGGGACTCTTCCCAATGCTCAATATGCAGTCTTTGCGTTGATACTACGATCCCGCAGCGAAACGCACTCTATGGTGGAGAACACCCAGAAGTGAGAGGGCGCAGACAAGTAGCGCGTTTGGCTATGGTTAAGCGTTTGGCTGGCAGTGCGGCAGCGCGAGCGGAGTCCCAAGCTACACCTGGCCCCACGAAGAGGAGTGAACAATTTGTCTTCAGTGTGCGAGGAGTATGGTGGTTTTTCGCCTGTTATCCTTTGTTGCCCGTCCTTCGTTTACCGCTTTTTTGAGCTTGTGTTTTACGATGGTTCATCTTAACCAAAAAAAATATTAAGAGGAAGACGGACAAACAGTAGGGCACCATTGGCGCAGAACAGCCTTACGCCAGTTGACTTGGCTGCACTTTCCAATAGTCATTATTCTGTTTTCGCATGTAGTGCTCTGGATTGAGGATTTATGCCTGAGGCTGAGGTAAAGGTGCTCGATTGTTGGTGTTCATCCTCTTGGAAGATTCTCCCCTTTCGCGTTCTGGCATGCCATGAGACGTCATGCGACGGCGTGCCAACTTCAGCAGCAATGCGTCGGACATAAGCCACATCGCTGGTTCCCGATTTTGGTCCGATTTTGGATTTGAGTTCGTCGTGATCCGTGCACCCCTCCCCTCCCAAGGGCACATCATTGGTTGGGGATTTTGGTCGAGTCCGTACGATCCCCTCCTTTTTTCAGGGGTTGGTGCGACAGTCCTGGTTCCCTCCTCGTCGTCCTCGAGCTGTCGAGACGCTGGGGGGGGGGAGGGGTAGGGGAAATAGCACATGTTCATGAAACGGGAAAATGCGAGAAAAATATGATCCCCTCTCTACCATTTATTGGATCTCTTACAAGTTCCTACCACTTTTCCGGAATCTTCCAAAGATTTTCCTAACCGGAAGGTCGGAAGGCTAATACGGTACCCCCTCCTTACAAGTCCCTGCAACAAGGGAAACCAGCTACCGGAAAAAGTTTTTCACCGCGCAAATACGAACGGCTCCACGCCTCTCCGAGCGAATGAACCCAAAATACGACTCTACAACCCTTTTTGGGGAATCCCCAACAACGATGTGCTCTGCCCCCACCTCGGTGATGGCTTAGCAGTTGAGGGGGTGCACGTTGGCTTGGACCCCGCCTCCCATAAAATTCTTACCTCGGATCGAGATTCTCAGATGCGACTGTGTCGATAAATCTTCACGATCCTCCCCGATCATGTGGCCCTGGTCGATAAGTGAACACGCAGTGGCCATTCACAAAAATTTGGAATAAACCTATGTTGCCACCTTACTCAGCCATTTCTTGTGTGGGTTCTGGTCCTTGCCCGCAGTGATACCGGTGCGGCGACTCGGGCAGCTATACTCTTGCCGAGCTGCCCGCGACGAATAACTGCTTGTGCGATTTTATCCCCTCGAGCCGTGTAATAAGCTGTGATATTTAAAGTTGGTGGTGGGCATAGTAGGTGAATAAGCGTCCCGCTTACTACCTCGCGGTCAACTCCCAGCGCTAGTCCCACTATGCCCAGTCAAATCTTTCAGTGGCCCTTAGCAGCCATTTCAGGCTTGTCTGGGTTGAAAAAACGCTGACTTGTCCGTGAGCTAGTCCTAGCAGCTCACTGAATAGGCCAGATTGCAGTTAGACGTTGAAATGGAGGCGCGTTTAGCATTTCCAAGGATTGGCTGATGACCTCGAACGCTTTATCCTGCCAGTTTTGTAAAGCTTAGAGAAGCTTCAACACTGATAGCCCACGTTCTTCGGTGTCCAATCGCCCTGGACCGTCTCTCGCTGAAACCAGTTCTTGTCGGAAGTTCGGCAGTGTAAACAGCTATCAGTCAGGTTGATTTATTCTATGATATTAACAGGGCTCTTTATCGTGTCCCATAAATTTGCTCATCAGGTTGCAACCTTTTCTCTGCCACGTTCCCTTTAAAAAAACCAATGCTGAATAGCCTTGCCACCGCGCGCGCGGAAGCTTACTACATCTCCATCGCTTCCACTTTGCCAGGCACCCTTCCTCGGCGTGCTGTAGGTAAAGCCGTGATTGACACTGATCTCCAGTTGACATAGACGAACGATTTCCGGAAAACTTTTTCCTCTGTAATTTGTAGATAATTGCATAGTTTTTGCTAAATTTGCCTCGGAAGGCCGTTTTCACTCCTCAGCGGCGGCTAATTCATGACTTCTCCTCTTCTCTCTGGACTCAGACTTAGCGGAGCGCACACGACCGAGAGAGGGACCATAGGACCCTTCGCAGCTGCTCGCGGCAAGCTACAAATACCGTATTTTGCACGTGTGCGCGAACTTGCAGTAGTCTGCTATATCTCTTATTAGGCACATTTTACCATTTTATATTATTTCCCATAAAACCAAATGTGCCCCTTTCTGGGACGCTAACCATTCGAGAAAGTGCATACAGTTCCCACTGGAAACTGGACCGCTGGTTTCCAGCGGCAACCTCGGGCGATACTACCGTCACGATACCTCAGAGGGATAGTGTCGCTACGCTTGTCAGCTGAGGGGGGGCGTCATAGGCGTATGCCATCTGCCGCATGCTTCTCCCCCCTCCGCCACCTCACTCCTGACTGCTTGAGATCCTGCAGCTAGTGTTGAAGCCGGTGGATGAGGAATTTTTCCGCTCAATATAGCTTTGGCACGTTGGCTAGAGGCGGGCGGTTGTTGTCAACGTCATTTGGAAGGGCTGAATGGTGGACCAAACACCCTTACGCAACCCTTCCACCAATAAAGCTGCAACTACCGTCCGTCTCCTACAATCGTGCCCACTGCCTTCAAGCTCGAGAGTGACGGGTAAGGAACAGGGTGGGTAAACCGAGTCCTTGGGCAAGTTATTGCTATCCGATGCGAAATCAAATGAACAGGGATATCATGGACGTTTGTAATAAAAGAAATTCCAGGGTTACGCGAAAATTCTGATTCTCTGGCTCACGGTCATTTTGCGGCGTTAATACAGTTGGAGGTGCCACTCCGCCGCACCTCGGCGCCCTTTCCTGAAACGAGGCTTAGACTTTTGGTTAATGTAGACTAGATTTTTCGTGCGAGTCTATATCTTGGCGACTCTGGTCGTTTGCGCTTACCTCTAAGCCTTGGTTAGGGGAAGGGGCACCGAGACACGGCAGAGTGTCATCCCTCCCGCCCCCTCCCCACTACATCGGCGTCCATACCTCTCAGAGCTAAAAAGGTGAAGAAATTGTGAACAGGGCGCATAGCACGTAGGGGATTCCCAAGGAGGAGAAAGGGCGGTCTGGTCGCTAGAGGCAAGGAGGGGAGTTTAAGAAAAATGTTTGCCGTTACTGTATCTTCTCAAGTTTCCCCGTTTCATGTAGGCTTCATGCCCCTCCTCCCCCTATCGACGGCAGCTTCTGGAGAAATACCTTGGAAAAAAGAGGAAAAATATCAAGAATTTTGAAAAAAGGGGAGAAAGATGGGGAAAAAGGGGGAGGGGTTGGTCATACCAGAGGTGATAATTCCGAGGATGGGGTGGGGGTCGTGATTTGCAAAAAATTAGTCCTCACGGCAGGATGGGCCCGGGTATAAAAGCGAAGTCGGCACTATTCTGACATTCTGGAGAACTTCGGCAGGATTGGGTTTACCGTAATCGGACGCGCTTATGCACCATAATGCCCGCCTATGGGCGGTTTGACTACCGCCCCTACTTGCGACTGAATGGAAACTTATATCGAAAACAGATTTTACATATGAGTGGCATTATAATTGGATAAAAATGTCTCCAGAAATCAGATATCGATCGGATCCCTGATTGTAGCCTTTTGCATATCGATCGGGGGATTGGGCCGGCTGGCTGGCTCGGTTGTCGGGATGGTGTTGTGGTTGGCCGTCCGGCCCGTTGACCGAACCCGACGGGGCGACGTTTGCATTTCCATTCGTTCCTGTCGTCGCTTCGCTGCTCTGATCGATCGCCTGTTTCTATATGACTGCTCTGTTATTTTTGTTATTCATATTACTGTTATTACTGTTACTCTGTTATTCTTCCTACTTTTTTATATTGTTATTGATTTATTCTTGTTATTACTATTATTACCGTGTTTTTGTCGTCATATTGTTGCTTTTATGTAAATTCTAGAAAAACTGGCGATAAACTGCTAAGTAACTCGGCCACCCTCTGAATGACTGCCATTAGATCTTGTGAATAGGATCGCCATTAACCCCAGGTCTTCGAGGCCATTATGACCCGAAGTGGACCTAATTTTTATCGATCAATGAACCCCTTAGTACACCTCTCTCTCTACTGCCTAAAGACACAGTGTATGACTTCCTTGTATGTAAACCTCAGCTCTCGTACAATCTGCACGGTTCCACAGCCCATCAAAGGGCTCGACTTTCGTCTCTTGAAATCGCGTTAAATGTGCGCTAGAGAGTTTTGGCTTAGGTGGAACGCAAGGTCTCCGCCCACTTTACAACCTAACTTCGATAAGACAAGAAATGATGAAGCTCATGATGATGAAACTCGCATGTTGAGGAATGATATCACCAAGCATGAGCTCATCTGAACACATCGGTAGACAGCATTAGAGGGGTCTTCGTCTCAGGGCACCTCAACCGCGGAGCCTCCCCGGCCCTTCGTTTTCTTCCTCCTTGTTCTTTTTCCTCCCCCCTTCTCTTTTCCCCTCTACCTTGTACCTTTCGCTTGGAATGCTCGACCAATAGATCCATGAGAAATACCTCTGGACCCTCGCAGAGAGAGAACCCAAGAGCCCCGCAACCGAGGGGTCTTGTTGAGGACCTGTTAACGTCTTCTACTTTCTGCTTAACGGATGCGCCACATGGCTCCCGCTTCTCCCATGTCATATTTGAACGTTGTTACCTTTATTTTTCCATCGTTCACGGTGCTTTTGAAAGTAGGTTCCCTTCGGGAAGGTACCTGCAAATAGATGGTTTTTCTGAAAAAGTTTTAGGGACCTACATAAAAGCATTTCTCAGAAAACAGTCTGCCTAGTATTACTATCGTTTTTGGTGAGCTATTTGCCTGTTCGGCTATTCGCTATGGGAAAAGGATTCCTAGTACAAAACTTATACTACTGAAACAGATACTGTTTTTTCTCAGAGCCAGGGAAGAATCGAGCTCGGAGGTGGGTGAACCAGCGTCTTTGGGCAAAAATCGTATGCTGCAGTAATTCCAGTTTGCACAGCGAGGGAGTTGAACGCCCCCTTCCAACGCGAACAATTCCGTAAAGGCTCTATTGCCAACTGGATTCTTGATTCCGAAAATCTCATTTTGAATTTAGACCAAACTCAACAAGCCTTTCAAGCTCCGCCCTTTCGAGATAGGGTGCCGGACTTGTTGCGGATGATTAGCGCTCTGTTTCATAAGTGATCTCATAATTCATTGGGGGGGGGGGGGGCGAATATAAGTTCGACGCACACCACGAAGCGAATCAGCGGGAATTCTTCTCCACACCCGGGAAATCCTAGTGTACCCGATATCCGCCCGTCTAATGGAACAAAGCACGTCGTCCGCTGGGTAATCCCAAGCGAATTCCTCATATTCGGTTGCTGGGGATTTCTTTCAGTGGTTGATTCCCCCCCCTCTCCCCCTCCTATCTGGGGGCGCAGTCGAATTCCTATAAACTACAATAGTTGAACTGATCTGGTGGTGCCTAGCCGCTCCCGCTCAACAGCAGTTTTTCCAGGGAAAAATTGAAAAAACTCTCGTGGAAAAGTAGAAAAAAAGGTAGGCAGTTGGGAAAAGTTACTAAGGTGGCAGGTAGAATGAAGGATGAGGGAAGGGTTGTCTTTAGAGGAGCAAATTTGGGGTAAAGGGGTCGTACTCTGGAAAAATTCTCCCAGCGACAGCTTGTGCCCTGTTTCAAGCCATCCCCTGGTTAAAGGAACCTAGGACGGTACACAACCTTTTCGAGAGGATGAAGATCAGAATATTCACCGGTGATGGCGCAGGGTGCAGTGAGAATCAGTGATTATCTGGGCAGAACTTAGAGAGTTGTTGTGAAGTAAAGGGCTCGCTAAGGGGTTCAGGCAGAAAATTGAGGGTAGTGAATTGACCTAACCATAGGAGGAGCTTCCTTCAGCTATTTCCGGGACCACGACTATCCCTAGGGACTCTGGGGTCGAATCGATAGAGTGAAGTTCAGAATTTTCGGACATCAAAAAAAATCGGGCCGGGGCTCTGCACCCTAGTGTTCAATTAATCATCCGAAAAAGTTTCTGCTCGGGACTTGTCATTTCAATGAAGAAGACTGATGTTTTCTCCCCCCCCCCTCTTCCCTCTTGACCGCTGTCTCAAGTATGCCATCGTTCCACCTAAAGGCAAAGCCACCCGTCTCCTTTTACCCTGACAGTCTGAGTTCCAGTCTTCTAGTACAAAACTCGTTTACGGAAAGGTGGGGCTACTAACTCTCCCCCCCCCCCTCTTCCCTCTTGACTCTTGACCGCTGTCTCAAGTCCGCCTTACGCGAAGTGTGGGCCGGGGGAGGAGGAGACATTCTTCATGCTTTCCTTTGCATTATTACAACTCTATTCAATCCCAGTCAGCAGCCAGTATGCACCATTCTCCCAAGATACGACCCTCGCCCTTGTTCCTGCGAGGGTTGATTGGCTCCTACTCCTAGTCATCCTCTAGGTTGATTGCTCTACTGCTAGTGCAAGTTTGAGGGTAGTGTTAAAGGCAGTTGGCACGATGGTTTCCCACTCGGCCTAAAATGCTAGTAGGGCGCTATGTAGTGGGGAAATGGCGAAAGAACGGAGTGAAACGGTCAAAATCCGGCGAGAAAAGCCTCCGTTCTCAGTGACTTGAAAATCGATTTCGGACGAGTTTCCCCGTAGGCATCTTGCCAATCACCGCTACCGAAGATACGGCTGCATATGTGTACCCATATATGCATGCAGCATCACGGCCGCTTCATACCAATCCCTTTGCTTCATAATTTGCTCAGCAAATGAATGAATACGAGCGTCAGGAACGGTCGTCCGTTTGTGGGCGGGCGGGAAGGAAGGCGTTTGGGACGGAATGTTGTTGCTCGATAGGGCGTTATAGGGGTACCCCTCCTTCGGAAAAGGCACCACGGGCGCCTGTCCGAGGTCATGGAATTCTGTTTAGCCAGTGGTATAAACACATCTGTATAGCGATTTATCGTGCTAACTGCCTTTAAAAGCACATTCCGCCCGTATGCTAAGGCTGTAATTCTCAAATTGTAGATGTCGATAGGCGATTGTAGAGACATATGCCACACAAAAAGCGAAGATTCCCACGATTTCATGAAGCTGAACATTTAAGTCATGAGCACCATCAGGCCCATGCCGTCCCCGCAGACCAGGTAGCAGCATCATTGTGAAACAGCAGGGGTCGTACTTTTAGGCTGGGGAGGGGGGGATTCGTATTTGATTCGTTGTTTGGGAGAGGGGGGTCATATTATGCCGTTGAGAGAAATTTGCCGCGTTGGGAAAAAATTTCTCGGTTGTTGACTTCTCGTGATTTTTCCTGTTTCATGTGTACTATACATATTTATACATCGCGTTCCCTCTGACGAGAAAATTCCTCGTGAAAAAGTGGAAGGGCATATCGTGTTGGGAATACCCGATAGGGGGGGGGGTCGTGTGGGCTGGGAAAAATTTATTTTGATAGTTGATTTTTTCGCTTCACGGACGTTGTAAAGGGGGGAGGGTCGTACTTGGTCATTGTTGGGAGGGGGGTCGGTACTATAGCCCCGCCTCCCCTCCCACCCATGCCTGGCCCCCTCCCCCGCTCGACGGCTCGATTCGATGAGGAGGAACAGAGGGCTGGAGGGGGGGGGTCGTACAGACTCGACTGAAATCCCCAACCAATGATGTGCCCTGAGTGGGAAATCGGTGGATAGGTGCTGAGGAGGGGGTACCGTGGCCTTCCCCTAGATGGGGGGTCGCACCAGACCTTCCCTCGAAGGGGGGGGGGTCGTACTGGCACCATCATTTCCCACATCACGGTGCTGTACCCTGCTCCCAGAGGCTACTATCCACTAGCTAGTAGCCCGTCCACAAACTTTCACCATTACGAATGGTGAGAGTGAACTGATAACGGAAAAGAGCTGATATCGTTATGATAGCAACAAGCGAGAATTCGTACATACACACTTTCTCTTCACTGTGTGCACGTACAAGCTGGCATCGGACGGGGGGTCCTATATAAGGCATTCCGGAAGGTTTTTTCTCTGCTTTTTTTCCTTACTCAGTTGCTTAGTAACTTGTTGTTCGTATCTGAGCTCCATGTCCTATCTGTGACTGCGGCCTTGGCACTGAACAGCCTTTTTAGGGGACCTCGTTGGGAGCTTGAAGCTACCATGGTGACGAGGTCGTGGGAGTGTTAAAGTCCTGGGAGTTCCACACCGACTTGGTGAAATTTTCGCGGGCTATTTTGGACCACTTTATTTTGTTCCAGAGCCATCATTTCCTTATTATAGGGACTTTCGAAAGCTTCTTAGCAACAGTGAAGCGTTAGGAGGGGCAAATAGGACTGAGGTCTAGTTATGGCGATTACGGTCGTATTCGGGCAAGACTGCCAGCGCTATGGAGTGTCTTTGACACGTTTGTCGACTATCCTTCAATTCTGTTCACCTTCTTGGATAACTCCCGAGCGCAGTGATTTTGCAGATCTTCTCGGTATAATTGGTATACGCCATGCTTAAGGCCATGGTAGAAGCGATGGGAAGGTGCACAGTCTTCAGAAGGGTGGTGGAGACCTAACTGATTTAGAAATCATGCCTTCCG
>MU932424.1:0-10294 GCA_036418165.1 Cooperia oncophora | reverse complement strand
GAACATACGCCTCCCTTTCCCCATCCTTCTTACCACTTTCTTAGCTTTTCCCAGCTTCCTGCCACTTTTTCCGGACTTTCCGAAATTTCCTAGTCCCCCCCCCCAAGTTTCGCTGTCGAGCGGGGTATATAGCACATGTGAAAAGGGAAAAACCTTGAAAAGTCAACCTGATATATATTTTTCCCAACGCCGCAAATTTCTCGCAGAAGACAAATACGACCCTCCTCACCTGTTGGGGTATCCCCAGCGATGATGTTCCCTACGCCACCTCTCCCCTAGAGCTACCCAGAGCGTCCATCCCCAACACGCACATACCGTATTTGCAGAATTTTAGTGGTCCCACTGAGTAAAAAAAATTAGTAGCGGGACGTGCCCTAGAATCGATTAGTTCACAACACAGGCTAAGCACGAGGGGTAAATGAGAATAGTGATGAAGCAACGTAAGGGAGTATTACGTGCATGATAAGGACAAGCGTGACAAAATGAAGTCCTTTCACGACTTTCCGCTGTGGAACACAATCCTCCCTCTCGCTCCTCTCACCTAATTTGCTGTCAAGGCTCGCATGACGTGACACTTGCCCCCCCCCCACTTCTACTCCTTTTCGTGGTTACGTAAACTGCCAAATGAGCTTAGTAGTACCGAATACTAACGGTATCATTCTATTTCTGTTATACATATTACCTCAAAAATACTCAGTTATGTGCAAAAGACGTAGTAGCTAGTTCTTGTGATATCTTGTGGAGCAGGATCATCGAAATGAGTGGAATGGCGGAATGGTGTCCGGTACAACCGCTACCCAAACTTCCTCGCTACAAACGCCCCCCCCCCCTTCCTCTCCAAACCCAGAATTTTTTCTTTTCATATTTCTCAAGTACTCTGTCAGTACGCTCCCTCTCATAAACTATCTATGTGCCTTCTGACACGTGAAGGATGTATACGTACCACTTCCACTAATTCGCCACTTTTCAAACCAAATTTACAACTCTCTTCAAACCAACTTCACCTTTTTTGAGATCAAAATCACCACTCTTCAAACCAAAACCACCACTTTTCTAACCAAATCCTCTTTTCAACCAAATCCACCAATTTTCAAATCAAAGTCACCACAATTTTCAGGCGAGACAGTTTATCAACCAGATCGCGCTAGACACCACCGGTTGCCCCTCCTCAATTGCCGCGCCTACTTAGCGCGGTCACGGCTGAGCGGCTCAGGTTTCGCTCATCGAAAACCCATCTGAAACATATTTTGAACTGGCGGGTTCCCAGAAGTACTACAGCGCTTTTCAGAAAGAATAAATAATGCGCTTTTGTAAAGGTGTTTTTGTTTTTGAGAAGAATCATGTATGAAAAAAGTTGTTGTCGTCCGAATCATAAGCAATCGTTTGCAGTTTGCCATTAACTCATCAAAAACTCATCCGAAATATTACTCAAGTAGGGAAGGATTCAGATTACATGTAGTAGCATGTAGTACCCCGAGCATCAGCATGCTAGAGTCTCACAGTACTGTACCTTGCTTCGGCGCCATACAGCAGTTATTTTATTAATTCCTATTTAAGAAGCCTTGGCAGTGTCTTTTATTATGAAAAGCTGTGTAACGCCGCAATTTGCCTTCCAATCGTTTATGGCGAAAATGTTGACTTATGTGCAAAAGTCTTAGCCCCAGGCAGGACTTGAACCTACACCACACGCTTTAACCTCGCAACTCACTGCCGATCGGCTGACCGCTTTATCACGTCAAGCATATGACTGCTGACGGGCTATGGCACAAAAGCCATTGAGTTGACAGGGTAGCAGTGTTTAGCGTAATGGATTACTCATTCGGTGTGGGTTCCAGTCCGTGCTTGGCGGTCAACTTGCCTCATAACCAGGCAATCCTTCACAATATTTACTGCCTCTGTGATTTTTTGACTTCAGGACACTTCTGGAAACAGCAGTTGGCCTTCGAAAGTCATCTTTCCTTAGCAGGTAAAGTGGTTCAAAGCTAGTCTCATAGAGCAGAAAGTGACCTGCACATTGGCTAGCTTTCGCCCATTACTTGTATCGGCCAGATCGAAATCAGAAGCCATGATCTGGGCAGTATCAGAATGCATGGTGCATCCAAAACGTGAAAAGGGGAATGGTTCATGCCACAGGCCATACCTCTGTAAGAGAAGGGAAAGGAGAATGGTCATAACTTCATCAAGGGCAATTGGCACGATAAATCGAGAGACGGTAGGATTAATATGCTTAGCAGGCAGATTCCGGCGCCCCTGAGCGAGCGCTGCGTGGCGTCTCTCCCAGGCAAGGTACCCCTGTAGCGCCTGTCAAGCTGCAGCATACCGACCCAGGCGTCCACCGCGCCCGCCCGCCCACAAATGTCCGACCGATGCTGATGCTCGTATCGCTTCATTTGCAAGTACAATATGAAGCGAAGGGATTGATATGAAGCGGCTGCGGTGCTGCATGGATATATGAGTACATACGTGCAGCCGTATCTACCGTAGCGGTTATTGGCACGATGCCAACGGAAACTCGTCCAAAATTGCTTTCTGAGTCGTGTAGAACAAAGGCTTTTTGCAGGTTTTTGACCGTTTCACTTCGCTTTTTCGCCATTTTCCCTCTAAATAGCACCTCTGCTACCATTTTAGACCGAGTACCAAATTGTCGTGCCTTACGCCTTCACGATTCACGATATGAGCAGGGAAACTCGTCGAGTAACTTCACTTTTACCTGTCGTTTACCTTCCTTGTAAAACTGTCCCGATTTCCGAATATTACTACTTTGTCTCAACTCTGTTCCTGATTTCTACTATCTAATGACCAGGGAAAAGGCTAGAAGCTTGTAACAGACCTTACCACATTGGTAACGCTTTATAAGAAATGGGAGATATTCTGTCACCTCAATGATTTGTTTCCTACTGGATTTCTCAGCTTGCGCCATTAACGAAACCCGGACGCTATGCAATTATGATGAGTATTGACCGAAGGGCATACAAGGTTTGCCATAAATATGGTACCAAAAGTTCGAAAGCGCCTATAAATTTTATGCTACGTTTTTTCATTATTTTCTCTTCTATTGCATTCATCGCATAAATATACTCACTTATGTAGCTCGCTAGTAGTGCTTACCATGGAACAGACAGCAAAACATAGAAATCATCTGGGATTACAAAACAAAAAAAAGCTGGCTGTAATCTTCGAAATATTGTTGGTTCCAGTGTTGAGACACTGTGAAAGCCTCTACAGCGAACAATTCCACTTGATCTTAAGAGGGTCACGCTTCACAAATTTCCTCAAATTTGTAAGTAAGAAGAAAGAATAGCCGTGTGCCTTGTATTGATCAAAATGCTACTCATTACTTCTGCTATTTTGGCCCTCCTTTATTGATCACGCTTCCTCAGCAGACTAGCGTAGTTGACTCCTGTAATGAAAAATGAGGAACAAGAAATCGTAGAAAAAATCGCAATCGCGTCGTCGATTGTCACCTCCTGCAGACGCTTGAGACCTGCTCGCGTTTCGTAGTTAGTTCACGGGGATCTTCAATTAGGGCACGCCCTACTTTGGGAACTTCCTAGAGGGGGGTCGTAATTGGTTTCGGCAAAATTTCCTTGATAGCTGAATTTTCTGTTTCATGGACGCTACAAGGGGAGGGCACGTATCTGCCTTCTGAGAGGAAGTTGCGGCGTTGGGAAGAATTCTTCCCATTTCCCGGTTGACTTACACGGTTTTTCCCGTTTTATATGTGTGTACCATATATCCGTTCCCCCCGCTCGTTAGCTCGACCTAGCAGAGGAACTAGGGGGAGGTTGTCCCAAAACACCTTTCAAGCGGGGCGGATCTACCTAGATTCGCAACCAGTGATGTGCCTGGCGGTGGCGGTTTTTCTACGCTCACGAGAACTCCGAGAACTTTCTACAGGACCTTTTCCTCGATTGTGTATCTGGTCCGTTACCTGTGAGAAGCTTTAGGTAAGGTGGTGGTTCACAGTTCCTGCAAGTTCCATTTACAAGCATCTTTAATGGATCTTGGAGCCGTGGAAATAACGGAGGAAATTTTCACATCTTTTTGTGGGCTGTGTGCTCGCTGAGTACCTCACCGCACTTTTGGACGGAAATTTGTTTGTCGAAGAATATAAGTTCCACCCCTAGAAACCTCGGACGCCTTCCACAAAACTGATGAGAATATCGTTTTTTGCTGCCTTCTACATGACCTTTTGGACTGTTTTGGACTGTTCCACTAATACTTCTTTTTTTTGATAAAATATCAAGATTAGCCAAAAGCTTGACGCCGAGAATGCTTTGGAAAAGTTGATGTTGAGGATGAGAGCTCGATACGAGAACGCTGTTTGAATCATCCATATGGTAGAGCCTCAGCTCAAAAAATGAGATGACTAGTGTCTAGTACCGTACCTAGTGTTCCTGGACTCACCTGTTCTTCTGGTTGACTCAAATTCGTCAGATGTGAACCTCGCGGACTAGTTTTGTGCACTCTTTATCCTTGAGACGAGTAGGCGTGTCATTTGAACATGATATAAGTTGGGTTAGTCGTGGGTTAAATTTGAGACAACTGTCATCTTGTTCTGTGTTGCACAGAAGTAGGACTATAACTGTCCCAAAATGAAAATATACCACGAAAACCTTGGGCTGCCGTCGCGTTCAGTCCGAGTACGCAGCCACGCCTACCTCATCTCAGGGATTTTGAATATATGATCTACGCTAGAGAAGACAGCTTGCACTTCAGAACGGGTATGTGACCGCGCGGCGTCCTCCGCGACGACAATTGCAAATACTGTAGGACTACGATCGCGGGACTACGCGCGCTAGGCAACGATGTTTCGCTGCCATTTTCAACAGTACAATCCGTAGTACCTCTACTATAGACAATAAGTACAGCCTCTACGAGTGTGCAGTCTAGAAGGCAATGTGACTTTCAAATGGTTAGGGGATCAACTAAAGAGTTGAATTAAGCCTTTTCAACTCATTAGTTGATCCTGTAAGATCCTCGCGAGCGGAATTTGTGCAGGTTTCTCTGCATTATAATTTTATATCACTATGATGATGCAAATAAAACAAAGTATAACAACAAAACTTCAAAAATAATATTTCCTTATAAAGAAAAAAAGAGGAAAGAAGAAAATAAGACGAAACCGCAGTGGTTCCATTGAACCTTTTCTTCATGGGTATTTTTATAAGATTTGATTTTATGGAATACGCTACGCGCATCGGTTCCTAGGTGATCTGAGCCGCCTTCTCGTGATTTAGGCTGCAAATAGCTCTAAAGGATGTTCCAGCTTCTCTCCTCTTTAAACCTCGGCATGTTAGCTGTGGTGTTTATATTGCTTTGTGCCTTACGAGGTTGTTAGGTGGAACTCATTTATTGGTGGCCTTACGTTTCGACCTTATCGTCGTCTTCAGGGGCCAATGGTTCCACCGAATTACTTAGTAACGAAACAGAGCGCTATTTAGTAACAAAACAACCTCGTAAGGCATAAAGCAGTATAAACACTGCGAATAGCATTCCTTTTCAATAATTAACGCAGTAGAAAATTCCTTACTTGTTCACGTGCTCGTGTCAGTACCTCATTATCGACGAGACATTCTTCAGTGACCATCCCAGATGCTACGAAATGTATCCAGCTGTGTTAGGTCATAGATCATCGTCCTTTACCTGTTCATCACTTCAACAACAAAAATTCCTTGGCAGAAGGATCGGCGTAAACTTGTGATGCACCACAAGACCAAAACCACAACTGCCTTCTCACCTCCCCCGCACCCGTCCCTCGCAGACATTCTTGTTTTTCTCCAATTATTCATTTCCCCAAAACATGTTTAGAAATTTTTAGTTGAAAATTTCTATTTCAGTGTACAGCACTGGGACTAGATGTTGTCTGAGGAAGAAGAAACGCTTCTCACTTCATTCCTACATATGATCTCGCATATTCTTAACGCTTATTTAACTGCATTTGTCGTCTTTACGGGCATATCGCTTAATATTTTTTCTATCTACGTATTCCTACGATGCGAGCGATCTAATGCACCGGCTATTCAGTATTACTTGGTATGTTTCTGGTCTGTTTTTATTATACGTTTGCCTTTTTCTTCACTGATAATAGGTTCAAGTGCCTGCAACGATCCACAATAATTGATTGTCTTTGCGATGAATGCCAAGGAGTGCACTTCCAGCGCACATCATCGGGAGAGGGGGGGGGGGGTTACGTGACAACTAAAACTTTTGGTGGGGGTCCTGCCACGATAGGCCAGAGCGCAGAGCAATAAGGGAGTGCGACTGCCAAGGCATCGTGAGGTACAAAAAAATGACGCGAGCCGAGATGAGTTTTTTTCGGAGGAAGGGGACACAAGCCGAGTATGGGAAGGAAGGGGACACCGGGGTGGATGAGCCACTTAGTATGCGTGAAAAGTTGGAATGTGAAAGGTCAGAGTGGTCACAAAGCGCCATTCAGGCAAGAGAGCGCAGAGAAAAACAGAAAGTTGGCGCCATTAAAGGAATTGAGTTTCAGTTGTCCGTAGACCCCAAGGGGGCGGGGTCGTATTTGGTTTAGGAAATTTTTTTGACAGTTGATTTTTCTGGTTTCATGGACGCTATATGGGGGGGGTGGTATTTCCTCGTTGTCGGGAGAGGGGGATTGTAGGGTCATTTGCCTTCCGAGAGAAATTTGCGGCGCTGGGAAAAATTTTTCTCGCTTTTTGATTTTTCGCGGTTATTCGTGTTGACATGTGCTGTATACCCCTACCCCGCTCGACAGCAAAATTTTGGGGAAAGAATAGGAAAATTCTCGGAAAATTCCGGAAAAAAAACTGGAAAAAAGGAAGTCAAGGAAATCTACGAAGGTGGTAAGTAGGACGGAAGGGGATGGGGTTAGTATTTTCTTTGCGTTTTTCCCGTTTCACATGTGCTATATACCCTCACCCAACCCCTCGACAGCTTGATCGTATCAGAGGAGGGAACTAGGAGGGGTGAGGGTCGTATCAAGCCACCTTTTTTTGGGGGGGGGGGATGTCGTACGAACACGACTAAAATCTTTAACTAGTGATGTGCTCTGTGCGTTCTGCACCAGAGAAACTATTGCGGTCCTACCTATTTGCTGTTTGTTTATTATATTGGATTGTTATTTGTTGTTATTTGTTTTGAAAAATTTCATATTGATTTGCAATATGTCTTCGAGGTAAATGATCTCATGACTACAAAAATCAACTGCTTCTTTACAAGATCTCATCACAAATTCATTCTTGCCTTGCTCTCATACTGTCAGGCGAGCTGAGTCTCGATAAATGAAGTCAGCGGAGTTTCAGCGAACCTCAGCTGAGTTCTGACTGACTCTGCGAGTATTCACTTCTTACCACATTTTCTTTATCTGAAACTGCTCACTAGAAACTCCTACAACTCGATTCCCTTCAGTTTCAGCACTGAATTTTCCGTAAAAACGGAGTTTCAGTTCTTTCCCTCCCCAAAAAACCAAATAATCAAGAACCATTTTGAGGGCGACTCAAAATATGTCAATTTTTCACGTGCGCAGATGTGTTCATAGAGTTCAGAAAGGTCCATCGCACTTGTTTCGTCTAGTCCGCTGCGGATGGTAGGGCGTGTTCGCGCTGCTGCGTTTGGCACGCCGCTGAATTCCCTCTCCACCAGTCGTTGAGTCGGATAAGGGACATCAGCAGATGGAAAACGACTGACACAAACGATGTGATGCAGTCTTGTCGCTTTCCAGAGAGAGAGAAAAAAAAGAAATAAAAATGGTTGGCGCCGCGGCAGTCGCAGCCGTGCGGACACGCCCCATCATAAAGTCGTCCACGTACCTACGAACTTATGGCAATTTACTAGCGCTTCTTGTTGATCAGTATAGTTTTTGTGGTGGTTTTTTACAGCTCCGGGTTCTCTACGAAGCAAGATCCGCTACTTATGAATCAGCGAGTCTTTAAAGGCACAATCCGCGAAAAAATAAGGCTATGACCTCTCAAATGTGTCGGACGATCCGGAAGGCGATTTTTGAGGCTGCGCTACTTTCAAAATGTGAAAAACGGCAAGAACTCCGCTAGAAGCTGACTAATTAGGCCCATGGACACCCCTTAGGCCCATGCCGACCCTCACCGGCTGCTAGCTACTAGCTAGTAGCCACTATGTTATCTTTCTCTATAACATTTCGGACTGCTTTTTCTGCTGCTTTTCTCCGCTAATCAGATACTTAGCACTTTTTTGTGCCTATTTGAGTTCCGTTTCCCGCAATTTGCGGTCGCGAACTGTGCCTTTAAGGTTCTACTCTCCCTGCGACCTCGACGGTGAACTACGACCCCCCCCCCTTCACTACTGGGGAATCCCCAACAGCGGTGTGCCCCTAAAAGTGATCTAGCCGTGACGAAATGGATCCTACTCACCTTTTTCTATCTGGAAAATGAACTTATGTTCGCACACACTTACAGAAATTCTATTCGTAGCACTTCGTTCTTTTACGATACTTCCTTTTCCACTCTTTCTTCACCGCCCATGGGAATACATGGTGAACTTTCAAACTGCTCAGGAAGAATTGGTTTCTTGGAACTGCAGCATTGAAAAGGAAGCTCTCAAAAGGTGTTCACACTTGGGACTTCCACTACCCCCCCCCGCTCCTCCAAAATTTCTCCTACAGCGGGCATTGAAAACTGCATGTAGGAAATTTCACACAGCAGCGCTCCGCACATGGATATGTGTCGACAACCTTTCCCACGGTACTCAGAGCAACACAGCAGTATTCAGAAAGTTCAGGAGTTCTAGTACTATAAGTCCCATGTTTAACATGCGTGTTTAAGGGTAATCAATAGAGTATTCTCATTAATTACACGCAAACAGACACACCTCACTCAATCATCTGTTTTAGAATGCATTCTACACGGGACTGCCCAATTATCTAGTTGGTCGGAAAGATTCGATAAACATTCTGGGAACAAGTTTTCGAATTGCTTAGAAAGCCAGGAGACTGAAAACATCTACCGTTCTTATGAGAGGCTTTCTTGCCAGCTGTTATGCAGTTACAGCTTTTGGATAAACCTTTTCTAGAATGCCGGCAGGTGTCATAGGGTGTCAGTGGCCCCTACTCTGGAAGATTTCCCATTTGTTCGTGTCGTAGAACAACCAGTAGTCAGGAAGGGTATTTGTTGCATTTCGGTGGTGTCCTAGGGTTGAGCAAGGGGAACATCCACATTCACACAAGTAGTAGTGTGCAAAAATAGGCAAATAAACGTTCAACCTTTTAAGGGCATCATCAACAGAATGAACTCTGAACACTTTATGTAGTATTGTTAGCCAAACTCGTAGCTTCCAATCAAAACTAATTACAAATGTACAAATGGGTCATACCTTGGGCTTTCCTTAGAAGGGGGTTCTTGTGGTCGGTGAACTATATAAGTTCACCTGTCTATGTATGCAGATATATATGCCTCCAAAAGGAAATGTCACCCACATAGTGCTGAGGCTAAAGCCCTGCAGAGCCGTCGCCATGAAAAGATGGACGAGTCCAGAACCGGGAAGGAAGGGAGAATGTTACCAGCCCCATGGAAAATGGTCAGCGCAGTCTTCTGCCGCGCGACCACAATTTCGATTGTAGGGGGTAATTTGCGCCGGCGATTACTGCAGGCGTCGGCGCACCGGGGCTGTTCTAGGAGCGATCCTCGATATGCGACAGCATTGTCTGGACTATACGGCGATTAGGTGGTATGGTCCAGCTATCATCTTGCTGTGGGTAGTGAGCACGGTCGCGCAAGCGTCCACGCAACAATCATGGTTCGAGACATGTCGATCCTAATCCTTCCACCATTTGCAGCATTTGCGGTTTAGTTTAGACAGTAATAGGGTGAACGGTATCGGGAATTCTCCAGCTGTTCTCTTCTGGCAACCTCGGTATTATAGATATTAGTTCTAAAATTATTTTGTGCCTTACGAGTTTGATAGGCGGAACTAGGCCTAACGTTTCGACTGAATCGTCGTCTTCAGAGGCCTAAATGTGTTTCAAGGATTAGATTACGCTCTACCCCACCAAGCGCCTCGTCAACTCTAGCGGTTCCGACATCGTGTCAGGAACCCCTCGAGAAGACCCCAATTCCGAAAGCCAATTCCAACGGTTCCGCCTAATAAGCGACACTGTCCGCTGCCACACAGAAGCTATAGTTGGTTGTACGTAGGAAGCTTTGCGCTGTCTCCGTATAATAGAATATTTTGGAGATGCACTTAACGCTCTGTCATTCCACAGCTCGCAGTATGGTACGAACGGCAGAAGGTCATTTGTTATTGCAGGACACTCATCTCGGCTGTTCATTCTGGGTTT
>MU932423.1:0-21159 GCA_036418165.1 Cooperia oncophora | reverse complement strand
TTGAAGACCCAATCCACGTACGTCGTAGAGGTGGAGCTAAGCCCTTCCTGCTTCGTGGCTCTTGTGCGTGACAGACAGGTCACGACCACCACTATGGCCTAGGCCTGCAACTCTTCACTGTCGAGAATGATCAACAAGGACGCGAGGCACGGTGGTGTATCCGGCTCCGCCCAAACGACAAGCTTGAAATGTACTCTTAAACGAAAGTAGCTAATCGCATTAGAGAAAAAAGTGTCATCGCAACTGCTTCTTAAGAAACAGTTGGAAAAGGGACTGCAGATCATTTGCTTTGCTATGCATGCACACGAAAGAGTTGTTGAGAAATCTTTAGGCATCGACAAATCAAACAACCAAACACGTGGAGATGATCGGCCGACACCAAGTCCAGCTGTCCATCGTGAGAACGTTGAAGTCCCTGCAAAGGCGCGAGCCTCAGATCTGCGTGCTCGTTTCGAGAAAATGGCGACCGCTGACGTGAGTTCAGTCGTGCATCTTCCTTTTGTTCATGTTCTGCTAATGGGAGCTAGCCAAAAAGGTTGCTCCTGAATGAGTTCCTCGGAAATTTAGGTTCTCTTGGATTTTCGGAATATCTGAAATCCGAAGTAGGATTCTGACTATTTTGTGCTACCGTAAATTCAACATTCATATGGCTAAAAAATGCCTTGTTGTCAGCTCATTGAATACCCTCTTAGTATTTTTGTGATTCTGAATAGTTTCTCGGAAACAGCCTCCGAAACAAACCCATTTTTCTTGAGCCTTCTTGAACAGGCCTTTTAATTGACCTTTCAGACTGTCGATCGTGTTGCGGCTGAGCGAGAGAGAAGAAAGCGTGAGGACCAGGAACTGCAAGAGCGCCAACGACGTGAAGAGGTGAGCCGTTGAGATCATGAGGAATTCAGAAGTTTTGTTAAAATATTTGTCGTTCATCAAACACACTTCAAAAAGGATTACCTGTATTATCTTGATCATACAAGGAACAAGCAAAAGCCCTCTCAGCCTGTTTTCTTCTTGGTCGAAAAGTTGAGTTCGCCTCACTCCTTAGTAGAAATGATGTACAGAAAATGATGTAAAGAATGAGGCCCTTTTTGCTGCCGATTCTGAGCATCGGATAAGCATGCCAAGGACTGACCAGCACGGAGACATGTTAGCGTTGGTGAGGGGCCAGAGACGGAGGATGAGAGATTAGAAAGATGACAAAAAACACATTCGTTATTGAAGTTCAGCTGTGGGTGGTATCGGAATTAGCGGCCATTCTCTTCGAATTAGTAGATGAAATGGACATGAGCTGGAAAACTATGTACTACAAGTACAGTTGATCTTAAACCAACCGCTGTTATTTCGACAACTCTGGGACTCATCAGTGAGGTGGGGGTGATATACAGACATAGACAATGGACATGAGGGGTGGTCGTTAATATCGAGCAAAAACAGAAAGTTGGTAAACATGACATTCAATCGCGTACATAAAGGCAATGCTGCGATAACAGCATAAGAAGAAACTGGAAGTTAGGTGAGGTTCGGTGTAGGAAATGCCCAGAAAGCAAGATAAAGAAGTCGTGAAAGCGGTCCCTGCGATTGCGCACTGAGTTACTTTATATAAGGAAGGTATCGCGAGAGAAGAATCCTTCTTTTCTCATACCCGACAGTGTCTTCAAGTCCTTAGTGAAATGACGAAAGAAAAAGTAATGGCACCGACCACAAAAAAAACAATTCTATAATCGCTACTAGATTTTGCATGTTTGAGTGTCCGCGATATGACTTGGCTCAGGCCAAACCGGAGGCTGAACCGCGTTAATCAAATAAAATTATCTGTGAGGTGCTCAGAACTTCTTCGTTTTTTTCAAGGAATTAAAGGCTGTAGGCACGATAAATCCCTAAGAAGAGTGGGATTAATACGCTTGGCAGGACAGAATTCAACCCCCTAAGCAGGCGCTGCGTAGCGCCTTTTCAAAGGAGGTACCCTTATCAAGCTGCGCATAGCCCTGGACGCCCCTACCACGCCCACCTGCCCACAAATGGACGACTGCACCTAATGCTCGTATTGCTTCATTTGCGAAGAAAAATATGAAGCGAAGGTATTCTTATAAGGTGGCCGCGTGTTGCATGCATAATCAGTAAAGCGTGCCAGCCGTACGACGAGGGAAACTCTCCGAAATTATTACGCTTCTGGTCAATGAAGACCGAACCGCCTTTTTTCTTGATCGCTTCAACTTCGTTTTTTCACCTTTCCCAATTATAAGCACTCTGCTAGCATTTTAGACCGAGTACCAAATTATCGTGCCATATGCCTTCAAATATTTACAAAAGGCAGGAACGAAAATTGTCTTAGGATGATGTTTTGAAAGTTTTTCTTCTAGGAGGAAAGACAACGTCGCAATTGATGAAAACTGGAAAAAGCAAGAAATGCGAACAATCAGGTCGATTACGAGCGACAGCCGAGCTGAAGAAGATGCGAATGAACGAGCCCATTTAGTGAGTGATTAAGCTAGGAGATTAATGGAATCATGCCGTATTACTGAGCCAAATGTCAAGCCAAATTCCATTCCACATACATGGGGATGAAATGTGTTATCGGGCGCTTGCCAGGCAGGCTTTTTTCACTATCTTGGCAGGCGTGCGATGTCTAATGGGTGGGTTTGGATATTGTCACTAAAATTACGTTCAAATGGAAGTCGTAGCGGAAGAATCTGGTTAGTGGATGGTAAGGGTGCACTTGCTTATCGTTCCCTCCCAGGTAGTTTCTCCAACGTAATTGCAGTACGTCCTTCACGTTTCGTGGAATCACTGAGTGGTAAATACATGGTGCTAAAGCTTGGTGAGCTGAGTTTTCTAAGGGAGTACGCTATCAGTAGGTGCAACTCAAGTGGAAATAATGGCATCTGAAAGATCCAAATGGAAATGCCTTAATGGCACCCCGCGCGTTCAGGAATGGTCTGAGGCAAATACTGGTGACAAGATGGCTACTGAGGCAAAAGTGAAGAAGAACGGAAATAGCAGCTCGGAATACCTCACATCGAACCTCATGTGGGACCGCATTTGTACTAAAGCGAAGAGAGGGCATAGTCGGACGGCTGCTCACATCTAGGTGCGAGCTCTTTCCTTTTATCACCTCACTCTCACCATTTGGAATGGGCAGGGTGTAAAAATAGGTGTAAAAACATAACAAACATAGGTGTAAAAACCGCACCATCAGTTAGTAGGTAAAAAGAAAGATGGGCCAGTGGGCGGGAGGTGACCTCGTCGTGAAGGGGTCGCACTTTCCTCACGTTTGAGCTGCGATAGTCGTACAGCCCCATGCTTGCGAACAGAACTACCATCTCCGAAAAAGGCGTCTGAACATTAAATGAGCGCGGAAAGTGCCTTTAAAGGCACTTCACTAAAGTTCTGGACTTATTCCCCGTGCACGGTTGGGTGGGAGAATCAGAAACGTCCTCTGATTAATAGTTTTTTCAGCAGAATCAAACGAAACGTCGAAGTGCTGGACCTGCGCCAGGGGCCGTTGCGATCATGCCAGGTGTTGCAAAGCCCATGACACCTAAAGAGCCACCACAGCCTATAGAAGAAGTACCGGTGAGTCTTATTTTGCTTTTGCTGATCACTACATCTATCAGTCGCTACTGTACAGGAAGCTCCACATCCTGCACCTGTGTCTGTTCTGCCTCCCATTGGACACGGAGTTTCCCACACTCCATCGGTTCCACAAAACACTTTCAATCCTGCAAGTGCGTTTTCGCAGTACTGATTCGCTCATAGTGGTTTATTGGAATGATAGGGTAATTGCTTTGATCTTTTCAGCACTTGCTTGCGAACTTCGACGTCCTCCTTCCAGCGACGAGGAGGACAATGATGCAGACTGGGAAGATGAAGATGCTGCTAAGGTATTGACTTTGAGGTTTTATCGGGGTATCATTAGTGATCCATGTTGTGGGCGGTACCAAAGCGAAGGTGGCGTTGTAAATAATGTCATGTGCGATGCATGACTATCCTTGAATCAAAGTTTTTCAGGCACAGCCTCATGTAAGGCCAGCAGCAGCAGCTCCACCTCCTCCTTCAATTCCTGTTGCTGAGGAGGTGAGCTATTGACCTTGTATTTTCAATTTTTCAGTATCTTTACAACCAAACCTTCGAGGAGGGGTGTGTCCTTGTGCGAATGTTGAAAGGTTGCGAAGCGCGCTTGCTGAGCAGGGAAAGGGCCCTACTAGCAACACTGTGAGCAGTAAATATTCTGTTGGTAAAATTGGATGGCCGTGGTCGTAAGCTGCCGCCCAGGAACTTACGTAATGTTTTTGGAATAAAGAAGAGAAAGTTGCCAAAGGACTCGACTGGGAAGAGACACTGCAAAAGGGAACTGGGAAACTCCCGTAGAACCTTAGCGTTGAAGGCATGCGGTGCATTTCTGATAGATGCCTGTTCATTGTCCTATGTGAGGTGGAATGGTTCGAACTGCTTGTACATGCGCATTTTCTTCTCATGCTCGAAATGGAATGGATGGAGGGAGGGTAAATGTATCCGATTACATCTCGCATACTCTGCTCGGCGCTCTGCGCACAGCCAGCCAGCATTGTGGCCTGACCATAGTACTTGTCTGACCACCTCGCTTCTGCGTTTTCTGCTTCGGCGTGATGCGTGTTTCGCTGCGGGACTGGCATCCACACAAGTGCTACACACTGAGAGTAGCGCGGGCGGAGTATGAAAACAGCACCACGGTAGCGCTTCACTCCAGCTTCATTCCCGTACACTTTCGAACGGAGAAAATGGCACGCTACTAAAGGTACGGACCCGTCTACCTGGCACACGGATCGATCGTTCATGGAGTTGAGTGTACAGTCTATATTTAGGCAACTTTACAGGGCGAAAAAGTAAGCGCATCGGGACAAACCCGGCTGATTTTCTATAGTGAGCCCTACCATACCGATATCAACAGTGGAGATTCCATTCCATCTAGTAGCATAGTTTTTCGATGGAGGCGGTCTTTGATGCGGCACGCCATCGCGTTGTGATCATTTTCTGAAAATTACGACCCCCCAATTCCATACTAAAATACGACCCCCTTTTTGGGAGTTGGTACGACCCCCCCCCCTCCCAGCCCTCTGTCCTTCCTCATCGAACCGAGCCGTCGAGCGGGGGGGGGGGCGAGAATTTAAACTACATTTTCAGTGTCGAATAGTAGTGCGTCCTGGACTGACGCAAATACGCCCCTCCAATGCCAAAGTGCGACTGGCGACCCCTCTTTCAGCGTCCGTGCACAAAGAGAAATCAACTATCAAAAATTTTTCTCTGCAAACCGACCCCCCCCTCCTTTTCTGCGTCAAATACGACCCCCCCCTTGTGATGGATCACACTACGATGGCGTACCTGCTTCTGATGACAGTGTTAGAGGTAGAGTTCCCTGGAAAACTGAGGTGTCAATTGGAGAACTCTTTGGCACCGTTAATTACAACTTTCCGCAACGCAGATATTCTCCGGCTTCAATCTTGCTGTAGCCTCGGCATGGTTGTTTACTGTAATTATACCGTTGTGGCTCTCGAGGTTTTCATTCAGAAATTTTTTTCGAGGTCCTAACGTCTCGACTCGGGTAGTATTCTTCGGAGGCCATGATTCCAGCGGTGATCTGTACTATCTAAGCGAAAAAAAAGAATTCGCGCTGGAGTAGCATCATATCAGCAACAGCGGCTCAACCTCTAAACTCTGAGCCTGGAAGAAGACCACCCAACGTCGAAAAATTGGGTCGCTGCATAAAGTTCTTCAAATCCTGAGAGCTTCCTCTTGTTTTGCCTCTCATGACTTGTTTTGTGAAAAATTTCCCCTAAGTTTCTTTCTGCAGCCGAAGTCTCATGCACCCACATCAGTGGTTGAACCTGCACCTCCTACGTTCTCAGCTCATCACGATTCACCACCTGATAACGTAAGTGACTGTTACTTCACTTTCATGACAACTGCGTAAAACAAAGCAAACTACGAAATGCAAAAGGCAGGCTCTTCCCACAAGAATTTCGTCAGCTTTTCCTAACAGTGGTTTAAATCAGCCAAGTAAGTAGCGGCGTCCCCCCCTAAATATTTCATTGACACTATAACGCGAATGCTTCATCAAAATAATCAACTACATGAAAAAACGTCTTTTCATAATGTAAAACATTTTGAAAAACGACTGATAAACCAAGGAGATTAAACTTGCTGATAAAACGTTGAGAAGTTTCAGCTCATGGAACAAGATGCTTATAAAACCAACATATTTTTGAAAAAATGAAAAAGAAATGCATTTGTGGGTAGGTAGCATTGGCAAGGTTCTAGGCGAAGGCGACGCCTTAACGTCACCCCCCCCCCACTAAAACTTAGAAGGAGAAAGTGTATAAATGAGTATAGTCATTAAGATACTATAAAAAATCATATCAAAATCTTATTATTTATACGCAGAACATGGTGTATGTATTCAAATTTTATATGATTGGGTTGTTTATTCAGGTTCCTAGTGGTACCACTGACATAAGTGATTCACGTGGAGATCCGCTGAAAGGACCCGCTCACCCATTGGATCCTGCCCTCGGCCTTACAGCCATCGCCATTTACGACTACCAGAAGAATGACGACGATGAGATCAGCTTTGAGCCGGATGACATTATCACGAATATCGAGCAGGTGGCATTCTCATATATTCCTTTTGATTTCTCCTAGAGGCAGTGGGCACGATGGGTGGGGGGGTGGGGGGGGGAGGGGGAAGGGTGCGATTAGTGTGAGCGTCATTGGTGGAAGAGCTGAGTGAGGTGTGGCCAAACGCCCTCTCGCAGCCCTTCCACCAATGACGTTGGCAGTAACCGCCCGCCTCAGCCATCGTGCCCACAGCTTCAAAGACAGTCCGCGATAACTGGACTGGCGGAAATTGGGGGAATTTTAATGTTTTAAATTGATTTCCGACTGTTGGCGTAATCATCTTTCATATTGAACATGTATCATGCTTGAATGCCTTATCTGATAAAAATATTAGAAAAATGTGTTTTGTGTGATTTCTCCAGGAAAATTGCGAACTGGAGTAAGGAACAAGGAGGATTACGAATCCTGTTGACCATAGTGCAGCACGCCAATGCCGCTCCGTGTACAAACTCACGTAGCCGCGTATGCGGCGCGGCGGTTCTTCACGGCATCCAGCCCGCCAGGGCGGTGAAGGTGATCGCATGCGCCATCCGTCCAGTGTGCTTCAATCAGAGTCCCTTTTATGCCCCTTATGTGGAGAAGAGGGAGAGAAAGAGGGATTGAACAATAGTGAACGCTCCGTAGTGACTTTAGTGGTAATGGTGAGCGAGCGAATATTGGAAAAGTGAGAATCGAGAGCGTATTATTCAGATCCACACGCGGAACTGGCAGAATGATTCCCTTCGAATGGGACGTGACGTTATAGCGTTATGAGGTCACAACCAACTGTTGGCAATTTGCCAAACCTCAGCTTGAACTTTCGTGTAAAAGCTGCTTGCGTCGTTCCACAATCGAAGGGAACTATGCCGCCAGTTCTGCCATTCACGAGTAAATCGGTGATAGTCACTCGGGTCTGCTGATCTCTACCACTACCACGACTCGACATAGCCACCACTATTCTGTTCACTTCCTTCCTCTCTTACTTTTCCTCCTTTCCTTCCACATAAGAGGAGCCCTGCGGATTGGAGCAACAGCGCCGAGACGCGGCCGCCATCGCCTTTCGCCGCCCTGCCGCGCGGCGCGATTGAAGCGAGCGCCGCCTGCATACGCGCATGGGTTGTAGTTTTCCCTCCTCCCGCCAATGCCAGACGCCCTAACTATATATTAGGTTGTCCGGAAAGTTCTTAGCGTTTTGTGCACCTATCTTTGTACATTCACTGCTGATTAAAAACTCATTCTGCCTTGCTTCTCAGTAGCACATCCTGTAGAGAATTTCTTGCGCTATCTGATGGTATAATTGCCGTTTCACCATTGCTTGATAAACCCTCTTTTTCATTTTTTCAAGCATGTGAAAAGAGCACTTCGGACGATTTTTTTCTTCGGCTATAAATTGGGGCAATCCGCAATCGAAACAGCTCAACAAATTAACCAGGTGTGGGGCCCAATAGTGCTAAAGAAAGCACTGTGCGGCAATGGCTCAATAAATTTCGCTCTGGAGATTTCAGCCTTGAAGGTGAGCCTCATAGCGGTCGACCTAAAGCAATATCTGACGAGGATTTTAGGGGGATTTTGAAGGTTGACCCATCCCAAACAGTTCGAGAGATAGCAGAAGAGCTAGGCCTTCGCTCACATGGCAAAATCCACTTTGCAGAGGGTCTGGGAACGCATTGCCGGAAGCGTGAAAAACACTCGAACATTGGTGCCCCACAATCGGAGTGACCGGCAGGAATCGGCACGTCTCGAGGTTCCTTCTTCACTGCTTTTGCGCAAAAGAATTGACCCGTTTTTGAACGGATTTGTCACCTGTGATGAAAAATGGATCATGTATGATAACAGGAGACGTTCCGGACAGTGGTTGGATTTGGAGGAACCACCGAGGTAATTTTCAAAGCCGAACCCTCGCGAAAAAAAAATTCTGGTCAGGTTTGGTGGTCATCGGCTGTTGTAATCCACTATAACTTTTCATCACCAGGCCAAACCATCACAGCAGAACCCTACTGTGAACAAACCGACCAAATGTACCGAAAATATTGTCAGCTGCAGCCAACACTTATCAAAAGAAAGGGTCCGATTCTTTTGCATGACAACGCCCGCCCACACGTTTCACAAATCACTATCCATAAATTGAACGAATTGGGAGTTGAAGTTCTACCTCACCCACCATATTCTCTAGACCTTTCACCAACCGACTGTCACCTTTTCAGACATTTTCAGAACTTCCTTGCTGAAAAATACTTCATCAATTAAGACCAGGCAAAAAAGACCTTCGCAGATTTCGTGGATTCTCGACCACCCAGTTTTTCTTTGATGGGATTTCTCGACTGCTGCCACATTGGCAAAAGTGTGCTGATGTCTTGATTCCGAATGGTGCTTCTTTGCGAGTAAATCCGAATGAATGTTAAGAAAGTTATATCGTTTAAATTAAAACACCCAAAAAACCGGCTTCAAGAACTTCCTCCCGGGACAACCGAATATTTTACATTAAACTGGCTTTTGTTCAAGTTCAGGACAAGTGTAATCGAAAACGTGCGGAAGCTGGTGCATGTTCGGTTCAGTCCATCGCGACGTACAGTAAACAGGGTACAGCATCGTGATGTGTGAGTTGGTGTCAATACGACCTCCCCCACCTGAGCGAGGGTCTTGGTATGACCCATCTCCCCTTCCCCAGCACCTACCTGCCAATTCCCCACATTTCCCAGTTTTTCACTCAACACAGGGCATGCAGGCATTCGATGGGGCTTTTCGGTCTCGAGCTTTTACGACCTCACCTTTTTAGGGCCTGGTACGATCCCCCCCCCCCATGCTCGTACGATGTACGTCGCATGCTCTGTGGTTGTGAGTTGGATTGCTGCGTTTATACTCGGCAGTAAAAACAGAAAATTTCGTAAAACATCAACAAGTGACCACGTAACTCCTAGTTTTTTTTTTTTGTGGCTCGACAGACAATTATGACCCCTCCTCCACAACGGCCAAAATACGACCCCCCCCTCCAAAACGTCCGCAAAGCGAGAAAAATCAACTATAAAAATAAATTTTTCCCAGCCCAAATACGACCCCCCCCATAGGGAATCCCCATCGAACGCTGGCAGGGCACAGCATTCGATGGGGATTTTGGTCGAGCCTGTACGACCCCCCCCCTTTTTTTTGGGGGTTCGGTACGACCCCCCCCCCTTTTTTTGCCGTTCGGTTTTTTTCGCCTTAAATGAAACTATGAAACGCCCACTATGAAATTCTACTTGTATGAAGGTGCCCATACTAAATGGACGACTTGAAGTCATGACATAATAGAACAATACAGAGATGATTGCAAACAAAAACGGTACAATCGTATTATGAGAAACTCGTATGATGAACTTCTTCGATGGCCGTTTTGAAACACACATGGTAATAATAACAATATATCGCGATTAAATTCAATGAGCATTCGTTAACCTGAGGTGGACTCCCTCTCTGGGAGCGGCCATCAGCGACCACAGTGTTAACAACGTCTATTCCCAAGATTGAGGACGAGGAAAAGAGAAAGTTAGGCTTGTCTCACTACGTAACAGTTATACAAACCGCCGTAAAAATGCATTACCCCGATTATTGGAGTCATAACGTAGCCAGAAGCGCCATGTAATTGCGACTTGACGGAGATTATCCGGGCAATTTCATAGCATGGTGCGAGAATTTCCAGCTGCGAGTTAGGGTCTTTGAGGACCATACACTCCTCAAAGCGCCTGTGCGGAAGAGGAGACCGCACTCGGGGGGTTGTAGAGGAAGGTTTGCCACTTCCTAAAAGTACAAAAGTTATGCCACGTCGCAAAAATCACAGAGAATCTGCATAGGGATTCGTTGGGGAGTGGTTTCAACCGAACAGGTTTGAATCAATATATTTTTTTTGTAACTCAACATTTCACAAATCTGAGAATGGTTTCGAGTGTTTGAAGATTTTCTCTTTCTAAAAACCTCTTGAACTGTTTCTGAAGCTCTCGGGATTCATGAGATCTCGCGATGGGGATTCTTAGGGAGCACTCCAGCTGCGCGAAAAACCCGTTTCCTGTGTACCGTTCCAAGTGAGCGTGTTCGAATAGCCAGGAACGCATGTAGAACGTATCCTGTGGTGGAGC
The DNA here is from genome assembly GCA_036418165.1 of Cooperia oncophora. NCBI lineage: Eukaryota > Metazoa > Nematoda > Chromadorea > Rhabditida > Trichostrongylidae > Cooperia > Cooperia oncophora. The sequence continues at coordinate 10,423 of MU932423.1, read as the reverse complement.
AGGAGCAGGATATGGTTCGTTTAGCGCCGATCACGCCAACTTTGGATGCGCCGCGCACTGAGGGCCGCGCAGAGGTGATGGGATGGTGCAACTTGTGCGTAATGTCTGTTCACGCGAGCAAATGTGTCTATAAGGTTCAGGGGAGCGTCCATAGGCGAGCCTGGGGGGTGCACTTGTTTACAGTGTTTTCCGTTGCGTATGATGGAACATGTCCCTGTCAACGCTGCCAGATTCGTGCTCCACCAATCGCTGACTCCGATAAAGGAGACCAACTGCTGGAAAACGTCTGATATGAACGATATGGTAGTCCTGTCGCTTGTCGAGAAAAAAAACAGTTGGCTCAGCGCCAAGCGCGACCGCGGACACGCCATATCATTGGCAGCGAACCAGAGTTTGAGTTGTACTGTTTAGTCACCAACGGACTTACGAGATAATGTCGACTTATTAATATTTGCAGTTATTTCGGATTAGTTTGATGAATGAAAGTTTTGTACTATTTTTTTGCATATCCGAGTTCTCTACAAAGCAAGTTTCGTTGTACAGGACTCAGCACATTGACAATTTGCGCTGCTCGTTACTGGCTGCCGCACTCACTACGACCCCCCCCCCTCTGGGGATGGGATTCCCCAAACACACATGTCCCTGACGCTGCTGCCCTTTCACTCAAACATTTTCCGTCGAGCGGAGATATAGTACACATGAAACGGGGAAAATCACGCGAACAGTCAACAAAAGAAAAAAATTCTCCCAACGCAGAAAATTTCTCTTAAAAGCACGTACGACCCTCCCCCCTCCAACAATGATCATACGATTCCCCCCTCTCCAGCGCATGGTATGACTTCCATGATTTCACACAAAGGTGCTTGTCTGCATGGATAGCGGTATCACCTTGTGCTTACGAAAGTTACCTAACTCATTTAGTGAACAACCCCCGTAACCTTTCTGCGTCTAGAACGCTTGCATCTGTGGACCATCGAAGCTTTACATTAGACAAGCACTGTATCATGGAATGCGACGAGGAATTCCACCCTTGTAGTAGATACTACTGTGCGCGGAGCTGGTGTACTATGGTGCTAGCTGCGTGAACCATGTATTGGCACTTTCGTTTCAAAACGTACGCGTTTCAGCTAGATTCAGTACCTCCCTACGAGAAACAGAGACGTAGCAGTGGCGCTGAGACACCTTATCGTTTGCTTATTCAGCCCAATCCTGACAAACCAAAACTAAGCGGGGACATACTGAAATCCGTAGCACGAATCTCTCCGAGGTACCTTCCTGCCACGAATTCCTCAGCAGCTGCCGAAACTCTTCTCACTCGATTTCCTTATCATTTTTGCCAGATGATTTTGTTTTACGCTCTAATATTGCCAGCACCCGAGCACCTAAACCCTTGTGACTAGATAGAATAAGGTGGCTCCGCTGATCAGTTCGAGGCAAGTGTGAATAAACTGAGTTTAGGATATGCACAGAATGTCTGAGGCTGAGGGCGAAACACCTCACTGGATCAGTTTCGCTCTTCACTGGTTTTCACAGGTTCATATCGCAATAAATGAGGTAGGCCTCTGCTGATCGAAACAATGCGGTGAATTTCCAGAGGCTTTGACAAAACACTTTAGGTTTCTTGTACAAGCACCTAGTCTGGCAAAAGTGAACGAACTCATTCGTCTACTTTGTCTTTCCGCACACGGCACTTTTCCTATTGCATTTCATGTGACGTACACTCTCTTGCTTGCACAATCGGTGCTTTGTTCCGACGTCATTTTGATAGCGCTAGGATGAGAGTGGCCCGTGGAAAATGGGAACTGATGGGGTTTCATGGAGAGAGTGACGGAGCGGCTGCTGATCGTCCCGAGAATGCGGAGGTTCCCATCAGCAGCGGACTATGGGAGCGCTAGCGCATTCCTTTGTCACCACGTTCACTTATGAACCTGCTTCTTTATGCTGTATGGATTATTGATAATCATACTGTCATTTAATATTACTTTTTCTCTCTTTCCTGTGAGTGACCTTGGGGGTAAACGAGTGGATCCGACAAAAAACAAATGTCACGGCGACCGCTTCCGAAAATTGTAATGTTTTTGGGGTTGACAGTTTGAGCGATGTGATCTGTTGGTCCAGGTCTCGTGGGTGACGAGAATTCCTCGCTCTCCACTCATCACAAACATCTGTTTGACATACAAATTTATGCACGATACGTCTGTTTTGAATACGCTTTCATTCAGTGTGTGGGTTTTATCGTAGTTACCGGTTTCCGATTGTCGTGCTTGAGTTTTTGCTCTCCCTTGGCATGAGTTTCATTGATCTAGGCCGTCGTTAGTCTCTTAAAAAAGGATAAGGACTGACATAAGAAGTCGTTCAGAATGCAGCTCTCCTTTATTCTGTTGTAATTTATAAGTGGTTCATTGGGTGGGTGTATTTCGCTCATGAAAAACGATAATAAAGGCATAAAGTCCTTCGCGTGGGGGTTGATTTCAATCCCCTTGCTGGGATGCGGCCACGCATTCTATTCCATCAGAATCGTAGTGGCCTCATGAATGCGATGTGGCCATATGTATTAGGTTGTTCGGAAAGAAATGCGCGTTTCAGTTTCAAAAAATTTTTGTTATAGAAACGAAAGTAAACAAGATCAATTAAAGATAATCTCCTTACTATCACATGGACCTTGGTTGCCAAGCGTTTAATGCGAAGAATGAAATCCTCTCTCGAAGAACTCAGCCGGCTCGACTCGACAGTAGTTGGACACCAGAGTTCTTCGCGCGTTTGTGAACTTCTCTCGTCCAGAGAGAGTGCTCTTATCGAACCCGAATTGTAACTTTTTTCAAAAGAAAAACGAAGTAGACATAAACAGAAATATATCAAAAGATGCACACTAAAAATCTCTTTCTAATAGACAAAACTGTTTTGAAAACAATCTCCTATACGTAGGAGCAGAAATAATGCGACAAAGTCAACGCCACGCTTCCAGCAGGACAACTATACAATTAACTCTGCGGGCTAGCGAGTACAAGTCAGTGTTATTACCCTTTCAGCACGAATTGTAGTACCATTGAACCGTCCAAGGGCGAAGACTTTGCTTGTCCGGGCGCGGGAATCGACCCCCGGGAATCGGAATGACGGGCGATGGTAAGTAGCGTTCAGACTCTGTCGCGCTACCAACCTGCTACTACGAACCCCTGCTCGTCCCTTATATTACTATTCTTCCGGTATTCAATCCCTTTTTCACGGTTTCTCATTACTACCTGATTCTAAGCTCCTCTTTTTCACCTTAACATTGAATATTAATGTAGTTTTTGATGCGATAATGATTTTGTATACCGTTTTCGAGTTTAATTATTCAATCTCAGGGTTGCTATAGATGTTGACGCTTCAGTGGGCTGCATCTTGATACCCATCATAATTGTTTCGAGTCTACACGGACAATCGCAAGCCATCACACAGACCTTTGCTATGATGTGAACTGGTCTGTCCGTGCCTTTTTTGTCTTCTGTTCTTTACAGTTTCAACTTATACGAACTGAAAAATTAAACTCGAAAGCGGTATACAAAATCATTATTAGTGTCCGATATCAAAAAATACATACATAAATTCAATGTAAGTGAAAAGAGGAGCAGAATCGGGTAAAAATGAGAAACAGAAAACAGGTCGAAAAAGGAATTGAATTACCGGAAGAAAGAACATAAAGGGAAACTGGCAGTGTGTAAGGAAAAACAAGGGGGGAAAAGCTGGGATCTGGCAGCCCGACAAATCTGAACTCTGCCTAAGAGCACCACTTGTCACCACCCCACTTTCGCCTCATTGGTCTCATAAATCATTTAATTCCTCAGCTGTGCTCCTACGGCTATTCATATTCTATTTCGTTTCGCAACTGGAACAGCCATGCAGAAAGAAATTCTCGGCGAGGTATATCAGTTTCCTTCAGCAGGCAAGAATCAGACTACCGCTTTGCATTTATTCTTGTGAATAAATACACTGTTAGGGCACGGGCGTTGGTGGTTGAAAGATCCATCTGGCGGCGACCCGCACAGCCCACCTGAATTCCTGGCAAAAAAATTGGAAGACAATATCAATAGGTCATGACTCTGCCGCGGCATTTGACCACGTGCGCTACGCTTCAGCCGAGTCAGGTTACTCTGGCCCCAGTGGCATCGTTTGATTCGACTGTTTTCGTAGAGCACATGCATCATTTAAAGGCAGAACCCACGATCATTCGCCATCTCAGATAGTGGATTAGGGAGTTCCATATAGACGACAAGGGGTTGAGTAACTCGACAGTGAAGAAAAAGCACAAAAACATGCCACCTGCCCTAGATAGAACCCATTTTGATCCCAGTTTGTACGTGCCCAATCAACTCTATCTCCAAAACTACGCCCTCATATGCACAGGCTGATTCACCGATAAGATTTCTACGATCGTACAAGTGACGATTTTCACGCTATGCTTTTTCGTCCTGCAATCTCGTTTTTCACTGAAAGCCCGCATTTAAGGCGGAGTCTGGAGGAGAAGTCACTGGAAAAAAGGAGGAACCATCGAACCTGCACTGCGCTATAGCGCCGCTCCTTAGGCCGCGTTCATAGCTTGCGACCATGAAGAAATGCAGAAATGCGGAAAATGCAGAAGTGCGGAAAGTGCAGACGTGCGGAATCTGCAGAAAAGCAATAGATACGAATCGACTTGAAGAAATGCAGAAATGCCGAAACTGCAGACGTGCCGAAAGTGCAGACGTGCCGAAAAGCATTACATACGTATCGATTTGAAGAAATGCAGAAATGCCGAAAGTGAAGAAGTGCGGAATCTGCAGAAATGCCGACGTGCGGAATGTGCAGAAATGCCGACAGTGCGGAATGTGCAGAAAAGCAACCGATACGTATCGATTTTCCACACTTTCGGCATTTCTGCAGATTCCGCACTTCTTCACTTTCGGCATTTCTGCATTTCTTCAAATCGATACGTATGTAATGCTTTTCGGCACGTCTGCACTTTCGGCATTTCTGCATTTCTTCAAATCGATACGTATGTAATGCTTTTCGTCATTCTGCACTTTCCGCACGTCTGCAGTTTCGGCATTTCTGCATTTCTTCATGGTCGCAAGCTATGAACGCGGCCTAACAATTGCTAACGGTACAATGGTTGTCGCGCGACCACTCCAACCTCCTAACGACCAATTTCAACTTCGATACCTGATCGTGGACCGTGCCTTTAAAGGGTGTGTGCTCTTGGCTTTACAAGTTTACCCACTGTACAACCTGAAAGTTCTGGTACTTTCATAGAAAGACCTTCAGAGGGCTATGAAGAACGATCTGTATGAAAGTTGAAGTGGATTAACAATGGATAGATCCTTCGTTTCTCATTCACATTTTTTGTAGATCCCGGCGATATGCTATGGATTACCTCGCGTTCCGATACCCCTGGAGGCTGCCCATACTTCTTAAGGGAGGGATAGTACATTGGTCGAAGTGGTATTTCGAAGAACGTATTTCGAACTGAAGGTCTTTGGACACGGATCATGTAACCGTCTTCCATATCCACTGCGGACTTCCCGGAGCAAAGCTACAGAGATTTTTAGAGGAGCATTCAATACGAATTAGTGGCGTAAGCCACCCAACTGGAAGGGTCGTGGTCGATGGATACAACGTAGGTCTCACGAACACATGGATAAGGGTTCGAATCCTTGATTTGCGTGTTCTCTTTCGTGTCCACCAGGTGTGCGTTCTCTTGCCCTCAAAGCATTTTTGGCATATCTTTGTGCTTGATAATGTCGTCAAGGTATGTTTCTGATATAATGGAAAGTGAATGATATAGTGTGGACGATTCCATGGGGAACACTTGGTTGGTGAGGTTGTGACACTAGCCGAAGACATCCAGCAATAGTTGCGAAAGCAGCCTTGTTTGGGATGGAAATCTGGTTCCAAACACAACTTGGGATTATAGATGGAAGGGTTGGCGTTCATGATTCGGCCCAAATTGGGTCATCTCAAGGCCACTTCGGGGGGGTGAAAGAATTTTCGTGTGCTATCTTCACGCACAACTTAGTGTGGTCGGGTTCAGCATGCCGTTTGAGGAATAAGCGGATTCGAGGTTGTCTCATTCGTTGGGGTGCAAATTAGCTCCTTGAAGTAATTAAAGAAGAAATCAACAGCCGAAAATGTCTTCCATAAAATCCCTCATAATGGCTCTATTAAAAAACATTACATAATAACATTATCAAGCCACAGGGGTTATGCCGAATCTCTCGAGGACACGCCACAGAGACCACTATCGAAAAATGTAAAAAGAAACCAAGCGTCAATGATGAAGCCCTTCACCATGTGTTTACGATACGTACTGTATCCACTCGGCCACGCTTCCTTGAGCGAGGCAACCTCACGTTGCTAACTCGTATGTATTGGATGCAGCATGCTCCCCTGAAAAAGCCTCGTAACTTTCTAGTGGGGGGTTCGCAGCAGATATGGAGGACGGTTTCGTAATCCTCATTCAAAGACTTTCAGTGAATACTCCCATTACATCTCATTTCAAATGGCCACTTCAACCTGCTCTCCTTCCCTTGTTAGCAGGTCGAGTCTCCGTACTGTGTACTTCTAGTCTGAACCAGGAACTCCTATTGCGAATGCACTCACCGGCCATCAATTGTAAGCCGCTTTAGTCACTTACCATTAGCCTGAACGTTGAAGATGCGTCTCACACGCTAAAAGAGTTACTCTGATACACATCGGGTACTCACGAATGAGTCTAGCCAACCAAACTTGTTGATTCTCAACCATTCCAGAGTGGTCGGGGCCTCCATAGCGTGCCACCCTCCTTCGGTCCCTGTAATCGGTATAGGAAGCAACCCCCCCCCTTTTGAGTCATCCATGAGGAATGTCTAACACTCTCACAAGCTATGGGAAATGTCTAACACTCTCACACTCCTAGAGACGATTCAAGGTTACCAAAGAGGGAAACACTCACTCACTCAGACACCCACAAGTGTTTTTAGTTATTAATCGTTACCGGTAATAGGTGATTGTGTTCAAATTTAAATGAAAACCATTTAATAGGATTAACTTTTTACTGCTTTCGTTTTTTCAAGGCTTTTTCAAATGGATCGTTAGCAGTCCTAGCTTTCCGACTAGTCAGCGTCCCTCAACCCTTTTTTTGCTGAAGTCAAAAGTGAAATTAATACACACGATATATCCACCTCAAGTGCATATCGAAGCACTCGTTTCCCGATTGTGGGAGGTCTGTGAAATTCAACCAGCGGTTTTCCCGAAACATGCAAAAGTTTTTTTCCTTGGTCAGATGCTCTAATAATCGATGTGATTCGTGCGATTAGCGAGAGGCGCTATCATCAGACTGGCAGAGTGTAATCCTCGACATCTTTCGTTCTCTCCTCATTGTTACCTCCATGAACAAATATTCTCTGCCACGACGGCCACTGTGAGGCTGTTTTCATGAGCTCCTTCTTGTGCCAACACGCTTTTCCCCTCTTCGCTTCTGTTCTGTAACTATTCTACAGTAATACTCGGTAACAGCCACTGATAAACTATTCCAGTCACAGCATGCCCCTGATTTTTGGTCAACCGCCGCTTTACGGCGAATTTTCCGTCACGCACCATCCGTTTGACATAAATTCTGTAAAAACATAGCTACCACATTTATTCGCTAGGCACATTCATTAACAAAAACGCTCGAGATCAAAAACTGTTCCCTGGATTCCATAGCGACTCTGCCCAATCACTTGATATTCTGGGCGCAAGGCGTACCCTTTTATAAAGGGCGCCTTCCTCTCGAGCCCCGCAGTGTTATTTTCCGTCTTGCTCTTGTTTTTTTTCTGTTGTCTCTCACTTAGATGGCCAGTGTCAAATGAGATCTGAATGAACACCCACAACAAGATAAAAATTTACAAAAAAAACAGACTATGTTTGGGCTGTGTTTATTTAGCTCTCACTGTCGCGTGTGAGTCTGCGACCACACAAATAAGTGCCTCATATTCCACTGAACAGGGTAATTCTTACTCACCTCTAGTAGCAACTTCGTTAATCTTCCAGTAGCAGAACTGTGAAGGAGACGAATTTACTTTCGCGCTTGAGGCCTCGAAGGCGAAGCTGCGACCACTGGTTACGGGAAACACAGCTCAAGTGCGAACTATAATACAAAGTGGTAGGTAACTGATTATTGGAAAAAGGATACAGAAAAGGCAGTCCGAAACGCGCTAAATAGGAGTCCATGCTGACTGCAACTTGTACGTGGATGCAGCGAAGAATGGTCGTGTTTGTACGAATTTCCACTCGTCGTTATCATAACGATATCAGCTCTTTTATCTTATCACCTCACTCTCACCATTCGGAATGGAGAGAGATAGCATAGTGGCTACTAGCTAGTAGCTAGCAGCCGGTGAGGGTCGGCATGGGCCTAAAGGTACCCATGGGCCTAATGGTCAGCTTCCAGCGGAGTTCTTTCCAGTTTCTTTTTAAAGGTAGCACACCTTCTTGAATCGCCTTTCGGGTCCTCTGACACGTCAGCCTTATTTTATCGCGGAAAGTGCCTTTAAGATAAGAGATGAAGTCTTCGCCGTCAATCAATCTGTTTCTATTATGCGGCACACTTCCGCTCCCATTCAGAATCGTATTAACTTGCTGAATACTATGTGGCTTTTACAATGACTTGCGGGGGTTCTGTTCTTATCCTCGCAGACGAATCTAGTGCCATTTTACTGCCCCGGTAGGTACAAAGCTTGGCTGGCCTGGGCGGGAACCGATCTGGAATTTGATCCCGGACCATGCGCTTGGTAAGCGTGCCACTACACCACCTCCACCTCGCTGATATTATGGGCATCGTTGCGCTATATGTTCAACTCCCACTCATCATGGTGTAGCGTCAGAAAGCCGTCTTATAAACCCAACACTCCCTAAGGAGACTGCGGTCCAAACAGCGCATATCGGGTCCCTGGTTTAGTACCAATAATAATCCGACCAAATTTTATTCTATTTTATTGAGCTGTGCAAGGTTTGCTCAACCTTTAACACTATCCAATAGTCATTTCGTAGAGCACAGAAGAAGTGTAAGTTTTAAGCCTGTTTCCTGTCTAATAGCATGTGCCAAACGGAAGGCAAGCTTCCTTGTATAATTCCCCCCATATGGGTGCCCTTTTCTAACTATTTTTTGATTTAACATTTTCCATGATCATTTTCCATGTTCAAGGTGATGTGGCTCACATAGCCACTCATCTTGCCATGCTATCACGATAATCAAGACCAAATTTCCAAATCCCACAAATTCTCCTATCAGATGCTGCAAACTGAGGAGCAACAAGTGCTGCGTGACTAATCGTGAAATTTGAAACCGCTGCGCAAAAATTGTAAGAAAAACTGTAGCGGCGGTAAGGGTGGGGCGCCTGGTCAAGCCACACTTTCGTAGGATAGCCATGTTTGAGTGAATTTGTGATATAATCACTTTTTATTTGAATTATTACTTATTTTACCTATATTGAATACTTGTTCTGAAATGTAATAAACTGGTGGTATCATTTACATAATAAATTTCTTAGTGTGTTTTTTTCAAGGAAGTAGTCCTAGTTGCTGTTTCGTCGTGCCCCTTAGACGGAAATCAGACAACCGTGGTGTCCTCCCTCCGTGCTCATCAGTAAGGAAGGGTAGGAGTAACAGGTTCGAGTGTGCAAAAAGTCATTTATTTGTTTAAAAGTCCTTGTTCTCTGGTCTGTTGACCAGTTCGTCCATCTCTACATTACTGAAAAATACTGGCGATAACTACATGCAGCTCACGAATGTGTTGGATTCGCGCTCGGACTCATACCTTTTGCCGGTTGTGACACAAATTTGAGTGCGGTGAAGCTTTGAAATGAGATGTCCTTCAACAGCTTTTCAAAATAGCCCACCTTATATGAACATGCGTGGCAAACTGACTCGAAGGGAATGCAGACGCAAAGTGATGACGTGACGCAAAGAAACTTCTGTCAAATGTGTCGCATTTCCTAACCTATAGTATTCACCATTAGTGCTTGAAAAATAATGCGAAGAACAAAAATACGATTTTTTCTCGTTTTTTCGTGCTATCGCGCTTTCTGTTGAATATTTATGGAAAACTTTCTCAAAGGAACGGTCCGCGATGACCTATGAAAATGCAAGAGGTTATGTGGGAAGGTAGTGCGGTCCGGAGTGGACAACAGTTTCGCGGCGGAAAGTTGTACGGTAAAGGAATTAAGGCGCAAAGTTGCTTCAGTGGTACATCCCTTTTTCCAGTGACTCCGCCTCCAAAGTCGGCCTTCCAGCCAAAAGTAATGCTCCCGGGCAAGTATCATGGAGTGGATGCATTCAATGTCTCTTGTAGAGTCATAGGTTCATTACTGGGAATCAGCCGACGGGAATCGTCCCAGCGCGCGGTCTTTTCGGTCTTTTACCTCTACAGTTGTTTGAGGCTAGAGGAGGA
>MU932422.1:0-10660 GCA_036418165.1 Cooperia oncophora | reverse complement strand
CCCCCTCTACAGTTAACCCATGTGAAGTGTTTCACTAACTAAGGTAAAAGAAACTTCGACAAATTGATTTTCCAATATTAGTCGAAAGATGTAGGCAGAGAGTGCGGTAACAAAACCGCTGTAACGCAGATTAGTGGAAGTTAAAGAATCAAGTTAAGAAAGAGAAAGGTGACACAAATGCTCTGACGGTAATTTTAGAGGCAGGACATAGACAGGGGGTGAACCTGCAGAAGATAAGAAGAACAAGAAAATAGAGGCTTAAGCAATAAAATATTGGATGCTTTAAAGGCATAAGGAATGACAGAGCGACGTTGTGAAGCTTCAAGAATAGGAAAAATTGAAAAAAGTTCTGTAATGGATTACAAGGCATAGCGAGAACTACAGGAATGATCAATTTGTCTCCAGATGGCAATCTTGTTACCGTGGCTATCCCTCCAATTTATCCCAGTGTTGCTTTGTTGTTTTTTAGATTGCGCTTGGAGGCGCTTTGCCTTTGCCACCAATCAGTGTTGTTTTATGTAGTGTTGACGTAACACAAGCATATTTTGCTTATTGCTAGGATCCTTAGGTGGTTCCTAGCAAAGACGTGAGCCAGCAGCTGCCGCATATCAAAAGATATCTACATGTACTTAATTATGGCTCACGATTTGCCAGCAAAAATTTGGCACTGAATTCCTTATCTGAATCCACTTATTGGCGTGCTCTCATATTCTCTCTCGAAGTAAAAGTAGAGAAAAGCGAAAAGGATTGGCTAGTAAATAATTTGAAAAATAATTAAATATGTAGGTCATCAAAATTGTTGCTTAGAGGCAAGTGACACGATAAACCGGCAAGGCCTGCAGGGTGGAAAGAATATTGTGTCTCTGAGCAGGCGCTATGTGGCGAATGTTCAACCAAGAGCACCGTTATAGCGCCTAATCAAGGGGCAACATACCGACCAAGACGCCCACCGCTACCGCCCGCTCGCAAATGGCCGCCCACTAACATCGACGCTTTACTCTTATCGCTTGATTTGTGAGTACAGTTGATATGAAGCTGCTTGGTTATATGAATCCATATGTGCCGCCGCACCTAGCAGAGCGGTGGAACGGTGCCAATAGGGGGATTCCTCCAAGGATGCCTTCTCTATACTCGTTCAACGGAGTGCAGAACGGACGGTTTTGGTTTTTGGCCGTTTAACTCACTTCTCCGCCATTTCTCACTCTATGGCGCCCCTGCTACTGTTTCACAGAGGTGCCAGATTATCATGCCTCACGCCTTCAGTGCGAACTCACATCTCCATCCGGGGCGATTTGAATAGCACAGATTCGGAGAAGATTTTTCCGTTTTTTTTCGAAACATTGAAGAATGGCCTTTTACCTTGAGGGTCCCGCGAGCACTTCACCGCTGATAAACGAAGTATGGCAATCTTCAGTCGTAATTGGTCGCCAGATTCAAGCATCATGCCAGGGAGAAGTTGCCTAGTTGCCTGGTCTTTCAACCTCCAGGAGAAGGTGTTTATACGTTTACTGGCTCTCGAAGTACGCCCCACGCCACATTGAAACGAAAAGGCGCTGGCACTTGAACATGCGAGATAAGGACGGCGCTCCCTCGTGAGATAATTCGATTGAGATTGAGGGAATGTCATCTCGGCCTGTGTCGGACAAAGACATGATCACAAGTGTCTCTAAACAAAAAATATTTCACCAAAACTACAGCCACCGCCACGTTCAGTTTGAAGCTAACCAGCCGCGCCTCTCGATCAGTGTTTCTGGTGTACCGCCCCCATTTCGCGCAAAGTAGTGTAGTATGAACGGATACGTTGCGCAAATTGCGTAGTATGAACGGATAGCCTCCCGAGATCGTTACAGACGCTTTACTAATCTACGTTTCGGCGGAAATCTCGTTCTTTCTCGGAGCCTGTCAAGCCAGAAAACACATGCTCGAAAAAATTCATCCAAAACTACTCAATTAGAAGGAAGCCAAACGGTAATCAGCAAGCGAAAGCGATACTACATACGCTATGCTGCGTACATTATGCCGATATAAACTGAAGGGCGGCCATAAAATGTACGTTGCATGTTGTGAAACAGAAGCTTTGTGTGATCCAGGGTACTTTTATTAGGCCTCAGTCCTTCTCGAACTATCGTAAATTCAAACAAACACGACATTCTCCCAAGCGATAGGTGGAATGATCGCCCGGACGAGTCTACCCAAAATTTGCTAAAGTTGATGCACAGCTTGTGTATCGGCCCCAGGCAAAAAATAACACACATTTTTGATCTTCCCCTTGAGTGATCAAAGCTTTGTTGAGATATGAAAACGAAACTTTCTCGTTATAAAAAGCGCAGTGTTTGTTTTGTTATGATAGTGTAACGCACTCGCCCCGAAAAAGTGAGGTGCGGGTCGACTCCCGCCTGGGGCACGAATTTTGCCCACAACTCAGCATTCTTGTTGATAACGCAGTGTTTGTGTTTTAGCGATTCTACTACAAGGAAAATTCGGCCTTGCGGATTCCGGCTGAGAATGGGACGAGGTGTGCACCTCCCTCTTCATCGAAGTCTGAGGCATGATGTTGACCGGAATGAACAATACCGCACTCTTAACGGCTGGTTAAACGAGACAACGGCCTAACGTGACACAGCCACAGCTCACCTTGCACAAAAGGACAAACCGGAGCTCGTGCTGAAAAGCTGGATGACTGATATTTATCTATCCAACTGGTGGTTGTTCTCAGAACCTACTCGTTACGTGTGGAGATTTCACCCTTTCTTTCTAGCCTGGGAGAGAACTGAACTAACTTCCCTTGTTGCGTTGAGCCGGCCTCTATATTGCATAGCCTCTTCCAGCTATCGAAACACTGTCAGGGAGCTCTACAAAGATGGATTGCAGTGCTCCTTGCCAGCGTAGATATATTTCATTAATTTCATTAGTGGATATATTTCATGTAATGTATCTCTTCGAAATAATGTACCTGGTAAACGGATGCAGCATCAATCTCCGGTCGTTTACCTCTTTTTGGTATATGCCACGCATTCTATTCCAAAATGGAAGCGGCATTTTGAATGCCATGTAGTGTACACAACGATTTGTAATGGTTATCAAATGCACAATACAGCGTTCTCATCCTCTCATTAAATTAGTTTGGTACCAAAGAACTGGCCACTTGCCACTGCGTATGGCAGCTGACTGTGTAGGGTTTCGTTTTGCCCAAACAAGGCTCTGTTGAACGTCGTTGTAACCAAGGATTATGGGCTAAGACCGTGTAACACCACAATTAGTGAATAACCGTATTTGGCCACGTTGCTGCTAATGAATACGGAATCCATTGCAATTAGCACATCTTAGTTAACAAAAAACAAGCATCGTTAGCAAATCGAATAGTTTAGTTGTGTAATGTGTTGGGGATACGTCCCAGTGGAAGGTGGTGTTCTCTGTTGGAAAGTTTCAATCGAAAAAGTAATAATTACACACTTTGTCACCTTTTGTGACGTTGCTGTCACATTCTAGTAACATTTTAAACGCATTTCTTGCGTTCCAATGCAAACAAGGCGTTTGGCCCTGGAACGACGAATGAACGTACTGCGCAGTGACGATTCGAAAGCATATGGAACCAGGGTACAGCATCGTTGTGCGAAACCCATAGGGGGGGGGGTAATCTCAAGGGTCACTCAGAGCCGGGCAATGCTTCGACATTTCAGTTGATAGTGGAAGTGGAGATTGGAAAAAAAAAACTATTCTGAGTGGTATCTTTACAGATTGGAAGCTGCTACCTTAACAAGCCCTCATTTTCGTGCGAAACTTCCTGAAACAGCTTAACGGCTCGTACTTGGCCGCGGGGACATGGGGAGTATCGCAAAAGTAGGCTCGCTAGGCATCAAACCGTACAAAAGTGTCATTGCTAAGTTTGATGGAAGGAACGGAAAGCTGCAGAAGACCCGGATGTCAATAGGACCTCAGTACTCTTGATCTGCAAGACCTCAAACATCGAGCAGCTCCGGCAACGTCGCTACGGTCCAGGACATCATCTTCACCCCATTCACCAAGGCGCGGGTTGATGGTGTGGACCGGCCGTACCTGGAATGGATGAACCGATATTTTCTTCGGGCCCCAGACTGAGGGTGTGCGCTGGTGGCTACATCGAGCAACTCGAGGAGAATATCCCATCTTCATGTCGTCGCCCGTACCTTCTTGGAAACTTTGTACTGCTACAGGATTGGGTGACAACACATTTAATCGAAGGGCGTTGGAAAAACTTTCGCCCTACTTGGAATGGAAGAACGTGAGTAACTGCTGGAAAAAGAATAAAGTGTTTTAAGCGGGGGTCCTGAACTAAGCCCCTTCAATTACTCGGTTCGGGCGGAGCCCAACAGGGTGGTCTACAGTGGCGGAGAAATAAACGATCTAGCTCAAACCTCCGGTACCACACGCATATCGCGGCGGCCCGAATTCTCTGCGATGGTCGCCTTCCTCCAGAAGGCTGTGGCGGAGTATCATTATAGTATTTAATGTGCTCTTTAATATGGTAGTAAAAATGTCCGATAAAAATTTAATAAAGTGTAACTTATAGCGCCTTGAAAGTCATGGAGGCAAAATGACTTTTTTTGGCCCCCCCCCCGTTTAAGAGTCAATCTCAGCTTCACTCCTTTACCTCCGTTACGACTAAACTGCCACCACTGCTGCTCTCGTATCAAAAAGCAGAGGTTCGGAGAGTGATGACGTTTCATTTCTTTCTGATTACAATGGAACCAAAACTGATTCGTTCCCTAGACTTTTTATTTTCCCATGAAATGCTAATGTTCACTGGTATAGGCCGATAAGGTTTGATAAGAGACAACAACAAATGGTCATGTGAAAACTGTTTGTGTACAGATCGTTAAGGAAGGCACTCGAGAAGGTTAATACATTTCATTTTCAACCCGATATTCCGATTTCGATTACTACCAAAACGTATCAGCCCGCTGAACTATCCGCAGTCCCGAAGTGCACACTCGGGGTCGCATCATTACTATATCATTACCACTTACCATCTGTTGATTTATCATAACAAAACAAGTTCACCTCTTCTTCCCTAGCCATCACACATCTATCTGCAATCATTGTGAGGTTAAAAGCGAGTTGGTATGATAATGTTGGTTCTCGGTCTAGAAATGATAGCAGCGGCGCTATATGGTGGAAAATGGCGAAAAAACGAAGTGAAACGGTCAAAAACCTGCGAAGAAAAGCCTTCGTTCTTAATGACTTGAAAAGCAATTTCGGACGAGTTTCCCGTAGGCATCTTGCCAATAACCGCTACGGTAGGTACGGCTGCACGTATGTACTCATATATCCATGCAGCACCGCGCCGCTTCATACCAATCCCTTCGCTTCATATTTTACTTAGCAAATGAAGCAATACGAGCATCAGGTACGGTCGTCCATTTGTGGGCGGGCGGGCGTGGTGGGCGTTCGAGTGCCCACTACGCCCGCCGGGCACTCGAACGGTAGCCTGGTAGGACCCGTTAGGATACCTTTCATAGAAAAGGCGCTACGCTCGCCTGCTCAGGGTCGCGGAATTCCGTCCTGCCAGGCATATTAACCCTAATCGTTTTAGGGATTTGTCGTGCCAAATGCCTTTAGATTGTCATGATTCCTCTGCTATTCTTAAAACGCACTTCTTCCTCCTCCCTGGTGCAACCCTTCGACATTCACCAGTATTATGCAATTCGCTAAGGGTCCGAAATCGTTCTAAAGAATTTTTGGTAGCTCTCTGGATTTTAGCTATTGTTGCTAAACTTTTGCAATGCACAACTGAAAAATGAATGCAAACTTGAGAAGAATAATGGGTCAGTGAATAGATTTATTCCTGAGAGAGCTATTTGTTCTAGTTTAAGCAAGCTACAGGAAATGAAAGAATTTTCTACTCGAAGAAACGAGGAGAGCGCGAAAGGGAAGAACTACCCAGTAGAACGACAATGTGCAAATTCACTATGGCTGCCGCTTTTTCCTTAGTTAGCAAGACTTTGTTTTGTTTCTGGGCAAACACAAGATTATCGAGAAACGAAAACAGGATTAATTTCGGCAAAAGCGTGACACCAGGCCTTCGTGCCTAAAATAAGGATACCACACCGGAATCGACATTTTCCCGATTATATATTACTTCTTTCTGAAAGTTTCATGTTTGGCGAGTTTCACTATCGCAATTCCTAGGCTATGGTTTCCAAACTTTTTTCACAGACGCTTGTTGACTTATCAATGAAGCAAAAGTGGACAAAATAAAAAAAGAAAGATGTTCAAAACAGTCGAAGGCGTCGTAGATAAGGCGCGCGAGACGGACAAGAGAATCATAACTTGCCGGCCTATCGTCTCGCGTCCGGCGCACCCGTCAGTGCGAATGAGCGCGAATGTGGACCTTAGGCTGCGTTATATAGCTTGCGGCAGCTGTACCGTAAGCGTAGGCGTACGCTCCAGCGTACCCAACGGCAGTGCTGAGGAGAGGAGCATATCGATCTAGCTTCACCCAAGCGTCACCAAGCGGCATGCCTGGGCGTACCGCTAATGCCGAGGGGAGTAGAGACTATGTGGCCGTAAGAGACGCGGAATCGACGTGTATTGTAGAGACTATGTGGCCGTCAGAGACGCGGAATCGACGTGTATTGTAGAGACTATGTGGCCGTCAGAGACGCAGAATCGATGTGTATTGTAGAGACTATGTGGCCGTCAGAGACGCGGAATCGACGTGTATTGTAGAGACTGAGGGCGAGTGAGAGACGCGCAATCGATGTGTTTTGTACGCTAGCAAAACGCTGGTGAAACGCTGGAGAAACGCTAGCGTACGCCAGCGTGCCGCTGGTGACGCTGGTGAAGCTAGATCGATATGCATCCTCTCTTCGGCACTGCCGCTGGCGTACGCTGGAAGCGCTACGCTACGCTGCCGCAAAGTATAAACGCAGCCTACAGGACGATGGGCGCGGAAATTCAAAGTGTGCGTCGGTTTCCTGAATGGCAGCGGAACTCGAGCTAGTATCAGCACATGTTTTTCATTTCTTCCTTATTTCCACACATATTTCGCATGTATTTTGCAATTTCTCACACCTCCTACTGCTGTCATAGCTGATACATGAGGCTCAGAAGCAGCCTTTAGCGTCGCTTTAGAGACAGCTCCCGCGATAAAAGTGTCAAGGATAACTGCTGATCATTATGAAACAGTAGCTGATTTCTAGCATGCCTCTTTGCCTTTACATCCTCTTTGTGCGGTACCAGTGAACATCAAAAAGGGCAAGAAAGCTAGTTCATTTACCGAAACTTAGATAAAACTTGTAGAAGGCAAAAATGTAAAAAGAATGGCGAAAAAAAGAATGGCGCTTCAACAATGGTGGAAGACAGGCTGACGCCAAGTCCAGCCTCCCTAAAATGCGCTAGCGTCTGCAGCGAAAAATGGCTGTAAAGAGGGTTACTGGCATGTCTCACGGCATGTCTGGTCAGCTCAGAGACGCTGGGGCAGCTTCCACGGGTGGTGATCTGACTGCTATTGATGGCCGCAGTGCCTATTTCACTCACTATCAAGAGTACAAGGCGTTATTTGGGCAGACCCTTTCTGTTAGAGATGAGTATGAAAGTTGAAAGCCAAGTCGACGAAGGGGTACATAATAGTTTTCATGGTAATGATTTCCTGCTCAAACCTCCTTTTGCGGCTTGAACATCTCTCCCTGTAGAATTACTATACAATGACATTACATAGATTGCATCATCATCATCGTAACGTTATTACAACATTCATCATCATGGTTTGGCCACCCTGCTGATGTACATAAAGGATAAGAGGATAAAATCACTAGCGATCAATCAATCAATCCAGTTTTGGGACCGGCTCTCCTCCTTCTGTGATGCGGGGGGGGGCGCTGCTGCTGCTTCTGCGTCTTGACGGAACAAGCGCTGCTTTTCAGTTCTTGGCTGATGCAGAAGATTCCTTTGAACAGTGTGGTTGGTCAACGATCCTTAACTTAGCACGCGGCAAATCCGCCGCCATGTCACAGAAGGAGGAGCGCCCGGCGACAGCTGGGCGATCCAACTGGTTAACTCCTAACCTTCTCATTTTCTGTAGAATATTTCGTTCCCTGGTGGCTGACACGAGGAAATTGAAGATTCATGAAGGTTACTCATGCTGTCGCCCATGTACGTATATGGAAACGGCATGAGTCTACCACTCAGTAAAATGAACATGCATCCAGGTAGTGGTCATTAGGTGGCAGCATGAAAAATCCTTGTGAATCTTCCATTTCCTCATTTTACCTACTAGGAAACGAACTACGTCATAAAAATGAACATGCGATGAGGGAGTGAAATAAACAAATCTCGCCACGAGGGGTACATACTGAAGCTGCTCTAGTCTCTACGAAACGGGGCAAAGGGTGCACACCCACACGGCAATGGGGTTTTATTCCGGTAGGATCATGAGATGATCATGCCTCAAAGCGACGCTCTCCTTGCAGGTAGGCCATGGTGTCTTCATCATTAACAAACTGTGAGCGCACTTCTATTCGTGGCTAAGGAGAGGCCGTAGTTTGCCTTCACGAAAAATCGCTTTTAAATTGCTTGAGCTTTTTTCGTTTTTTTTTTCTGCGTCTCAAGTTTCACTTTAGTAATTTAACTTCGACGCCGACCTATCATGATACACGTGATCTTTCCCGGAACCTCTCTGATTACATGTCGTGCCATCATTGCAAGTACCGTGGGGCGGGTGAGCGCGCCGCTTGTGACTCGCGCTGTGACCGCGACGTCATTACGCTGCAGCGTCAGCAGCGCGGCTCACCCGCCCCACCGGTCTGTAATGATGAGGACTGTAGTATGACTATAGATAACTGCAAAGGTAGGATTCCCGAACATTTCGCCTTTACACCTTAAAGGCAGTTGGTACGATAAACCTCCCAAGACGCCTGGCAGGACAGAATTCCGCGACCCTGAGTACGCTACATAATGCCTTTCCAAGAAGGGATGCCTGTATAAGGGCCCTCAAGTCCACAACATTCCGGAACGTGCAACCGTCCGCCACACCCACAAATGGACGACCGTTCCCAACGCTCTAATCGATTCATTTGCTGAGCAAATTATGAAGCGAAGGGATTGGTATGAAGCGGCCGTGATGCTGCATGGATATATGAGTACACATATGCAGCCGTACCTTCGGTAGCGGTTATTGGCAAGATGCCTACAGGAAATCTGTCCAAAATTGATCCTAACACATTGAGAACGGAGCTCTTTCTCGTAGGATCGACCGTTTCACTTCGTTCTTCCACCATTTCCCAACTACACAACTACTAGCGCTCTACTAGCATTTCAGGCCGAGCACCAAATCATCGTGCCAACTGCCTTTAATGCTGAGCCCGCATTCAAATTTGAGACTTATGCGGCTCAAGTACTCATACCAATGTAGAAAGTGACCCGTTGGTGAAGAAAAATTAGAAAGAAATCATAGGAAAAGCCCTATGTAGAACCCCAAGCTGAATTGAGGTTGTACGTGCTTTAGGCGAAGAGAAAGTGCGGTCGCACGAGTTCTCACTTGCTGATATCAGTTGTTTCCCCTTATCACCTCACTCTCACACTCGACGTGGAGAGAAGCAGCAGCAAAACAACCGCACTATCAGGTAACCATTAGGAATGAATTAAGGGCGGTGCCAATGATTGTAGGTTGGGCCAATGAGAAGAACGACGGTATCGTCGTGGGCCTCCTCACTCGTTTTTGCGCCGCGAAAGTGGTGTAGTTGTTGCCTCTGCGGACCTGACTACCTGCTCACGAAGGGAGAGGAAAATCTCAACTGAACGCGGACGCTGCCTTTAAGTACCTGGAGTTCCCAGCATTCACACGTTGACGGCACGTTTTGGAATCGGAGTAATTTGTTTATGGGTTGACTTAGTGAGGACAAACGAAAATCAGAATTTTCAAGTGATTTTCTGAGCCTCCTGCGCCATTGACATAAAATCTAGCAAAATTGGTCAAGGTAACTTCTTCACTTTTATATCTTTTTTAAATGATAATTATTTTCATTTAGAATCTTTGGTGCTTCAGCAAAGTGGATAAGGAACAGGTTTAGAAAGTTCTTTTTCAGCTTTCAGAATGCCCTTTTCCCAGAATCCACCAGGAAAAAGTGAGCGGTTTGAGATGGTTAATCACCCACGTTACTCACAGCTCTTTCTCCTCGGATTTCCAGTTTTCTTCTTACAAGCATCTGAACACCTTTCTAGAAGGGAAGCAAGTGAAAAACCAAATATCTGCCTAAACTGCTACTCGGGAGGGCCAAACTCCTATTTGGATATGAAGCGGAAACATGTCTCATTCTGACAGATTACGCCGCCAATAAGCTTGCGGAAACAACCACCATTTTCTGCGAATTTCCGACGTTCATGGCGCGCTGGCAGAGCATATTTTAGCCAGTTGACTTGGCAAGCAGCTGTACTGAATAATGCGAGTCCTGATACGTATGAAACGCATGTGAGTCCGTTTGAGGGCTTGGATCGCCAGTCTCTTCGCACCTCGGATTCGCTGAGAAACACCCATCTTCCAGTTAAAGGCAGTTGGCACAAAAATTTGGTACTCGGTCTAAAATGCTAGCAGGGTGCTATATAGTGGGAAAATGGCGAAAAAACGAAGTGAAACGGTCAAAAACCTGCGAAGAAAAGCCTTCGTTTTCATGACTCAAAAACA